>PVLC010015985.1:0-36301 GCA_004027655.1 Graphiurus murinus
TTTTGCGGTACTGGGGATTGAACTCAGGGGCATTCTACCTCCGAGCTATACCCCCAGCCCTATTTTTTATTCTTTATTTTGAAACCGAGTCTCACTAAGTTGCGGAGTGCCTCACTAGGTAGCTGAGGCTGGCCGTGAACCCGGATCCTCCAGTCTCAGCCTCCCGAATGCTGGGATTACAAGCGTGCGCCACCACGCCTGGCTTACATAAATTTTAAAACAATACATTGCTAAAAAAATAAAAATAAAAAAAAAAATAAAACAATACATTGCTAACACACAGATTAGAAAATGGTGATAATTCCTTCAAAAAATACAAAAACACAAACAAAATACATTTTAAGGCAAAAAGACAATGGGTTTCTTTATTAACCTGAAACAGGAAAAATACAGCTAATTATTCCCACGAGAAGATATAACTTTACCTGAGCCAACTGTTGAATGCTTGAATGAAAGTCTTCATTTCCCAATTTTGGGGTCCATGGAAACAACCCAGATACAGTTGGATCATTACAGGGTCGGTGGGTGTTCCCAGATGTAATTGAACCGTCCGTGAATACTAACAAACCTTTCCTAGAAAAATCGAAGTTGGCTGAACAATCTGAGGGTATATGGCTGAGCTGTTGGAGAGAAATACAAAAGAGAATTAACAAAAACCTACAGAAAATAAATTATTTGTATTTATTACATATTCTATTTTGCCCCATTACATGAGTAATTTGCATATTAAATATATATATATGAAAGCCAGATGTAGTGGCACCACCACACCTGGCTCAAGGAACAGGATTTTTAAAATATCACTGTCTGATACAACTACCCACACAGTGGAATAAAGGTAACATTAAATGTCCCCAGGCATGGTGGTACATACTCATAATCCCAGTACTTGAGAGGCTGAGAGAGGAGGATCGCAGGTTCGTGGCCTGCCTCAGCTACTTAGTGAGGCACACTGCAACTTAGTGAGACCCTGTTTCAAAAATAAAGAATAAAAAATAGGGCTGGGGGTGTAGCTCGGAGGTAGAATGCCCCTCGGATTCAATCCCCAGTACTGCAAAAAAAAAAAAAAAAAAAAAAGAATAAATGTCAAGCTAGGCGTGGTGGTGCATGCTTGTAATCCCAGTCCTTGGGAGGCTGAGATAGGAGGATCACAGGTTCAAGGACAGCCTCAGCAAGTAGTGAGACTCTCATCAACCTAGTGAGACCCCATTTACAAATAAGAAATAAAATCGGGCTGGGGGTGTACCTCGAAGGTAGAATACCTCTGAGTTCAATCCCCAGTATTAACAACAACTACAATAAAAAAGAATAAGTCAGCTGGGCATGGTGGCGCACACTTGTAATTCCAATGGTTTGAAAATATCAACACAAAACCCTAGGTGTAACTTACTTGCCCCTTCAGTTGTTTGATGGATTGCTGAAGCGTGAGTATCTGGTTGAAGAGAGGGCTCCTTAGTGTCTCATAAAACATACACAGTTTCTCATTCTGCGAAGTGTCACCCTTATCCTGCAACTTCATTCTCAGTCGATCAAGGACCTGCAGGACCTGCAGTTTATCTGGGTTGAAGAAGGATAATCAGAGTACAAGTTAAATCTCATCACATATTCCACTTTTGGATTATTAATCAGTTTAATGAGAAAACTATATATCTAGCATACCTGTCGCAGGATTTTCAGGCATTTTGGTTTATTCTCTTTAATCGCTTTTAAAGAATCCTAAAGAAAATTGGAAGATAAATTTTCATTAGTATAAATATGTCTATAGTCCTATAGAAAAATTAAAGAAAACTTTAAGAACATTCTTCATCAAAAACCCCATTCGCCAAGTGTGGTGATGCACACTTGTAATCCCAGTACTTGGGAGGCTGAGACAGGAGGATCTCAGGTTCAAGGACAGCCTCAGCAAGTAGTGAAATTCTCATTCTTGCTAGGACCCTGTTTCAAAATAAGAATACATGCCCACTTAAATGGCCATAATTAAAAACAAAGAAAGAGATAAAACTAAATGTTGCCAATGCTATAAAGCAACTAAAACTATAATACTTTGCTAGTAGGAATGTAAAATGGCACACCCACTTTGGTAGTAAATTATGGAAAAAAGGTAGTTTTTCTTTTTTTTTTTTTTTTTTTTTGTGGTACTGGGGATGGAACTCAGGGGAATTCTACCTCCAAGCTACACCCAGCCCTATTTTTTATTCTTTATTTTGAAACCAAGTCTCACTAAGTTGTGGAGTGCCTCACTAGTTAGCTGAGGCTGGTCGCGAACCCAGATCCTCTTGTCTCAGCCTCCCGTATGCTGGGATTACAAGCATGTGCCACCATGCCCGGCTAAAAGGTAGTTTCTTATAAAGTTAAAAATATACTTACTATGTAACCCAGCACTTCCATTCATAAACATTTACCCAAGAGAAATGAAAGCATGCCCACAAAAAGACATGTACAATATTCATAACATTTTTATTTATAAATGCCTAAAACTAGAATGCCCAAATAACCTAATAACAGATGAATAGATAAACAAATAACAATATATAAATATATTCAGAAATAGAAATTACTGATGCACACAGTAAAAATGAATCTCAAAAATAGTATCCTATGGGTATGGGGATGCAACTCAGTGGTAGAACATGTGCTTAGGGTGCACAAAGGCCCAGGTTCAATTCCCAGCACCAAAAAAAAAAAAAACTGACCAAAAAAAGGTACAAACTATATGATCTGATTCATATGAAGTCCAATAACCCAGTGACTGACAAAAGTAACCTATAATTATAGGTTAGTTTACCCAAAGCCAGGGGAAGTGTTGACTGACAATGAGATTCAGAACATGATACCCCAAAATACATCACCTTGGCATGCTAACAATCTTAAGCTGAAGGAATCTGAAAAACAGCAGGTCAGAAGCTCCTCACCTGAGAAGTGCCCTTCACATGCCCAGAGGGAAGGAGCATTTTTATCTCCAAAGGCTGAGGGACACCAAGGGGAATCTGAACAAACAGGACTTGTTAAGTCTCCCCCTCCCCTGCTGACTACTCTCAGCTCACACCCATTTTGTCCTATCAAGTTTTTCTACAACTCTTCACTCTTCAGGAAACCAATATTAAAATGCTCAGGTTTAACTGCTTCTTTGGATTTTCATTTCCGTATGGAGACTCCTGAGTCACATAAAACTTATATTAAATAAACATATGTGCTTTTCAATTTTTTTTTGAAGACAGGGTCTTTTTTGCCCAGTAGGGTCTCAAATTCCTGGACTCAAGTGATCCTCATACCTCAGCCTCCTGAGTGCTGGGACTACAGTTGTGTACCATCATACCCACCTTATTGTTAATTTATTATTATTATTATTATTATTATTATTATTATTATTATTATTATTATTATTCCACCTGAGGATTTAGAAGGACAGAAAAAAAATGTTTTTCCTCCTCTACATTGAGAAAGGGTTCAAGGGAGTTTTGGCAGTGTTGAAGGAAATGTATGATTGAATGAGGTACTATTAACATAGATGTATACATTTATCAAAATTCATTCAACTATAGACTTTAAATGGATAAATATTATTGTATGTGAATTTTACTTTAATAAAGTAGATTTTCAAAAAGGATCCTGCACTGGAAAAGAACATTCAAATTAAGAAATCAAGATATCAAGATTTTATGCCAGTTATAGCAGTGTATGCCCATAATCTTGGCTACTCAGAAGGCCGAGGCAGTAGGATTGCAAGTTCAAGGTCAGCCTGGGCACCAAAATGAGTGCCTTGTCATAAAATAAAATCTCAAAAAGGGCTGGGGATGTAGGTCAGTGGTAGATTGCTTGCCTACTATGTGTGAGGTCCTGTGTTAAAACCCAAGTACCGCAAAATCTCAAAATTAAATAAATTAATAATAATAGAGCCGGGCGTGGTGGCGCACGCTTGTAATCCCAGCATTTGGGAGGCTGAGACCGGAGGATCCGGGTTCGCGGTCAGCCTCAGCTACCTAGTGAGGCACTCCGCAACTTAGTGAGACCCGGTTTCAAAATAAAGAATAAAAAATAGGGCTGGGGATATAGCTCAGAGGTAGAATGTCCCTGAGTTCAATCCCCAGTACTGCAAAAAAAATAAATTAATAAATTAATTAATAATAATAATAATAAGTATAAGTATAAGAAATCAGTAATTTTTTTAAAATCTCCAAGCTATACAAATGATCTGACTCTTATTAGTCATCCAGACCTCCAGAAGGAAGCTTCCCAAAATAGCACTTCATGTATAATGTCTTTTAATTCCAGCTATTTGCTCAAATTAGCCTAAATATAACATGATCAAAGTTCAAAAGGCTACCAATACACTTTGCTATGACCAAAATGACACTTTTATGGTGTTCATTTTACTAGTGATACGATGTTGTAATAAACCATCAAAGAAATATGAGTATTATATAATCAAAATTTTCTTCCATCAACCTGGATAACAATGGCTAAATGAGATCTTTATCTTATAACCCAAAACTCATTAAGCAAGAAAGCCTATTAAAAACCAGCAAGCCCGGCGTGGTGGCACACAATTGTAATCCCAGCATTTGGGAGGCTGAGATTGGAGGATCTGGGTTTGCAGCCAGCCTCAGCTATCTAGTGAGGCGCTCCGAAACTTAGTGAGACCCTGTTTCAAAATAAAGAATAAAAATAGGGCTGGGGGTATAGCTCAGAGGTAGAATGCCCCTGAGTTCAATCCCCAGTACCGCAAAAACAAAAACAAGAAAACAATAACTGGCATCACCAGCATTAATAAAAGGTTTAAGAAGTCCAGCCAAAGGTTCACTGGATCCAATGGGAACTCTCCAAGGAAACACTGAACAGAGCATATTTCAGAAATGTTTCCAATGTGCTCAGGACCTCACTTGTGTAACCCTTCCAACTATCACAGACAGATAACTCTAACAGAAGGACAGCCAGGATGGCACTGTCCTTTTCTGTAACAGTATATGACCCAAGAGCATTGACAAGAGCTGCTTGAGTCATTAATAGATCCACCACTCTAAAGCAAAGGATGCATGCTAAACCAATAAGATGCCATTCTTTAATGTCAAATGCCAATTTGACATTTATCAATGTATTAAGGAGAAACAACCTGTACTCCAGATGTCACAAAAAAACAGGTGGGAATATAAATCTGCATAATTTTTTAGTAAGACAACTTAGTATCATTAAATGTATTAATATATATTTAATTTACATTGTCTTTTACCTAGAATTTTTACTTGAGTGTCTCTCCTAAAGAAATTCTTGCAAAAAGGCACATAGATGAGCCAAGGATTGTGGTGACACCTATAATCCCAGGACTTGAGAGACTGAGACAGGAGGATCGAAAGGTCATGGTCAGCCTCAGCAACTCAGCAAGACCCTCAACAACTTAGACCCTGTCTCAAAATAAAAAAATAAATAAAACAGAGCTGAGAGTGTAGCTCAGAGGTAGATTGCCCCTAGGTTCAGCCTCCAGTACAAAAAGAAAACAGAGAAAAAGAGGGAAAAAAAGGTATGTACAGGATATTTAGTGCATTTTGTTTGTTAGTTTGTTTTGGGTACTGGGGATTAAACCCAGAGGCATTTTATGTTTGAGTTACACTCCCAGGCCTATTTTATTTTGAAACAGGGTCCTGAGCCAGGCCTGATGGCTCTCACCTGTAATGCCAGTACTTGGGAGGCTGAGACAGGAGAATCGCAGGTTTGAGGACAGCCTCAGCAAGTAATGATACTCTTATTGGGAGAAGAAACCCAGTCAGAGCCTTAGAAATATTGTTAGGAATTTAGACCCAAGATGGGTGAAAGTAAAAGTTCCCCATCCCCTCCTCCTAGCTGCCCAAAAGCAAGTGAGCAGACACTTCTAAAAGATAAGGGAGTTGTTTCTTTGGCAACCCAGAGTCATGATCCAGGAGCTCTCCCTAATGTAAACAAGAGAGAGCCAGTTAAAAGACTGGAGAGAGCTAGGGGATGGTATGTAACTTAAGCATCTTGTTTAGGCTAAGTATAATAAATCTAAAGGTTACCCTCCCCTTTCCAAAGTGGGAGGCCAAGGGTGTAAGAATCATGTGAGCCCTTTTTTCAAGGCTCAGATCCATGAGTTTGTCGACTGAGCCATTTATCAGTAAATAAAGAAAACTGTCTCTGATTTCAGCCTTCAGAAATCCTGTCTCAGGAACCAGGGGAGAAGGGGAAACAGTCTCCTGCAACATTATCAATATAGCGAGACCCTGTTTCCAAATAGGAAAAAAAGTCAGGCTGGGGGTATAGAATGCCTCTGAGTTCAATTTCCAGTAAAACACACACACACACACACACACACACACACACACACACACACACACACACAAAACAAAAAACAAAAAACAGGGTCTTCCTAAATTGCTGAGGCTGGCCTTGAACCAGCAATTCTGTCTCAGCCTCCCAAGTACTGGGATTACAGGTATGCACCATTGTACCAGGCTTACCATTTTTTACATTTATTTATTCATTTTGGTAGTACTAGGGATTGAATTCAGGGTCATTCTACCTCCAAGCTACACCCCTAGCCCTATTTTATTTTTTATTTTGAAACAGGCTCTAAGTTACAGAGGGCTGCAAATCTCCAATTCTACTATCTCAGCCTCCCATGTATTGTGAGAGGAGGATTGCAGATTCAAAGATGTCATACAAAGAACTTAGTGAGATGCTGTGAAAAATAAAAAGGGCTAAGAATATAGCTCAGAGGTAGAATACCCCGGGTTCAATCCAAAGGAACACACACACATACACTCACGGGCTGGGGTTGTAGCTCAGTGGTAGGGTGCTTGACTAGCATGTGAAAATCCCTGGATTCCTAGCACACATATACACACACACCATGGACTTCTATTTTTTACAAATATATACTATTATGTCTCTTTTTTTTTTCACTACTGAGGATTGAACCCAGCGGCACTCTACCTCCAAGCTACACTCTCAGTTCTATTTTATTCTTTATTTTGAAAGAGGGTCTCACTAAGTTGCAGAGGGCCTCACAAGTTGTTGACGCTGGCCTAGAACCTGCGATCCTCCTGTCTCAGCCTCCCAAGTACTGGAATTACAAGTGTGCGCCACCACACCCGGCTCTATACCTTATTCTTTAAAAAATATATGTAAAATAGAAATTTCGTGAATGTAATATAAAAATTAAAATGCAAAATTTTAATTGTCATCTTCCTCCCAATGGGTAGTCCTCCACATTTTGGAAACCATGGTGATAGAGCATTTCCCTCATGGTATGGTCATAGGAAATCTTCAGCCAAACAAATTTGATAATTTAGTATGCAGCTAACAAGGCTTACCGAAGGGAATTTCAAGTTTGTTTAAACATGATAAAGCTGAGCCATACTGGTAGGCTCCTACCACTGGTCATAGTTAGACATTAAAATGTTACAGTGTGCCACTGTCCCCACAGCCATAACAGCCTCAGAAGAGCAAGAAGTTTATTATGCCCGGCAGCTATGACTCCCATCATTGATCAAGAGAGTTTAGGCTATGAATTTTTCTTATCTGGTTCACTGTAGGATTTGATTGAAGGAAATTATTATAATACTGAGGTTTCTTAAAAATCCATGTCCTTAGTGAACACCAATTAATGAAATATTTGAAAAAAAGCTGATGCAGAGATAGAAATTTAATTTAATTTAAATTTCTGGTTGAAGGGAACTTACTGAAAAGATTTATTAACCTCCTTAGGTTAAGAATTCAGGCAAATTAGCCGGGCGTGGTGGCGCACGCTTGTAATCCCAGCATTTGGGAGGCTGAGACCGGAGGATCCGGGTTCGCGGCCAACCTCAGCTACCTAGTGAGGCACTCCGCAACTTAGTGAGACTTGGTTTCAAAATAAAGAATAAAAAATAGGACTGGGGGTGTAGCTCGGAGGTAGAATGCCCCTGAGTTCAATCCCCAGTACTGCAAAAAAAAAAAAAAAAAAAAAAAGAATTAAGAATTCAGGCAAATTAAGGATCCTGAGAAACACACTTTTCTGACTCCCAGCAGTTCACAAGAATGTAACTTCCCTTTGAGAAAACAATACATTTAATATATCTATCTTGAAATTTTAGGCAAAAAAGATCACTGGCTACCTCCTCAGGAAAGTGCACGTATTCATCCACTAACTGCACATGGGAAGTAGGCAGATCAGTCAGACTATACACAACTTCCGAATGGGAATTTCCACAGCCCCATGAAGCAAGCAATTTGAAGAATCAATGAGCTATTAAATGTAAAGTCGTGATTTCAGAAGTTATTCAAAAATCGGTTTATGACCTGCTTTAATTTTCTAACACTTCCTTTGGAGTGTGAAGCTCAGAATTTGTCTGTCATTCCTGTGTCCTCAAAGCTCAGCAATTATGGGGTACTGATTATATGGAAAACAAACTCTGTAGATAAAGAGCAATAGCGGTTCCCCACCAAGATTCAAAATACACCTGCTGCCATGTAAACACAGATTTGCATGTCCTACCTTTGGCTTCCTGCCAAATGGCCAAGGCCTTTGTAAATGCCTTAAAAAAAATAATAATATATATATAAAATTTTTTTACAATGTTTAAAAGTTCACCATATACAAACGTTC
Organism: Graphiurus murinus; assembly: GCA_004027655.1. Classification (NCBI taxonomy): domain Eukaryota; kingdom Metazoa; phylum Chordata; class Mammalia; order Rodentia; family Gliridae; genus Graphiurus; species Graphiurus murinus. The sequence continues at coordinate 8,597 of PVLC010015985.1, forward strand.
GCTATATATAATGTTTAAGTTCACCAGAAACTGAACATTCAGAAAATGTTGAAATCCAAGTTGAAAGACATCATGTTAACTCAAAATCAGAAGTTTCTTAGTTCTTTAGAATAATTCAGTTGGCTAAATACTAATTTTCTCATTGAACTATTCAAAGTCAATCATCTAAAAATTAAATTACTTTATAGTATGCTTCTGTATTCCTGTTGGTGAGTTTTCCCTCACAATAACAACAAAAAAAATTGCACAATTTTAAGTCTGCTCATGCAGCCAGTTCCCCACTAAAAAGATCTGGGCACTCAGGCTCTGCACCAATGATTAGCTCCCATGTGAAAATTCTATTCAATTTCCTGTACACTGGAGACTGTGTGTCCTAAGTTCTTTCTAAAAATTGTGGTCATATTAGTTTTGATGTGCTTATACTATCCAAAACAATCCTAGTAAAATGAGAAATAGATTACTCTAGGTTTGGGACATCCTACCTCCTCCCTTCTCCCAGGCCTTGCCCTCCCAAAAAAGTTCACCTGACATTAAATCAATTATTTCTTTATGCCTACAACGTACAATGCACAGCCATTCTATATAACATTATCTCATCTAGCTTCTTACTGTGTTATCATTTCCATTTTATAAATGCAGAGAACTCCCTACAACTTTAAAAAAAAGGGGGGGGATGCTATGAAAGAATACAGAAGTAGGAAGCATAGATGCCCCTGGGAGAAGGTAGTTTCAGGGGAAGGAGGGTATCAAATGTTAATGACCTTTTTTAGCAGATAACTCCTTTAAAAATGAGAGCAAGCCAGGCATGGTGGCACACGTTTGTAATTCCAGTACTTGGGAGGCTGAGACAGGGGGATCACAGGTTCATAGCCAGCCTCAGCTACCTAGCGAGGTCCTCCACAACTTAGTGATACCCTGTTTCAAAATAAATAAAAAATGGGACTGGGGGTGTAGCTCGGAGGTAGAATGCCCCTGAGTTCAATCCCCAGTACCACAAAAAGAGAATAATAATAAATAAAAAACATAAAAATGAGAGCAGGCTATTGCATGGGATGGGAGGGCACGTATAGTAGTGGGGATTGAATCCACAGGCATTCTACCTCCAAGCCCATCCCAAGCCCTATTTTAGTTTAGTTTAGTTTGAAACAAGGTCTCACTAAGTTGCTGAGGCTGGCCTCAAACCTGTGATCTTCCTTGTTCAGCCTCCCAGATACAGGTGTGTACCACCACACCCAGCTGAAAGCAGACTATTTCAAATTTTAAATAGAGGGAACATTTGTTAATCTGACCCTCAACACTGACTGTCCTACCACACTCTGTCCTGGATCCTCATTAGAAACTTATGAGAATGTCTCCAAAGCAGAGTAGGCCAGAAGTTCTACCTGGTCCCTGTGATCAAAGCCATGCCCATTAATTAGGAACTAAAGTGAAATGAAAACTGACCTGTCGCCGAAAGTACACAGACGCAGGCCAAACCAGGCAAGGAGTGCCAAATCAAAAGACATGGCTTCTAAGAGTAAGACCTGGCAGGTGTGGTGGTGCAAGCCTATAATTCCAGTACTTGAGAGAGAGGCAAAGGCTGAGATAGGAGGATCACAGGTTTAAGGCCGGCCTCAGCAATTTAGCAAGGCCCTCAGAAACTTAAGATTCTGTTTAAAAATAAATAGGGCTGCTGGTGTAGCTCAGAGGCACAACAACTCTGGGTTCAAACCCCAGTACTACAAAAAAAAAAAAAAAAGACTTAAAGAATACTCAAATTTGAAATTCTTAAAATACACACTATCTTAATTTACAATAGTACTGTTTGGCAAGTTTTTGAACTTTATATAAACGGCATACTATATTTTATTCTTCAGCAATTTGCTTTTATTGTTGTTGTTGTTATTATTATTATTATTATTATTATTATTATTATTATTATTGTGATATTGGAGATCAAACCCAGGGCCTTGTGCATGCTAGGCAACCACTCTACCATTGGGTTAAATCTCCAGCCCCTACAACATATCATTTTTATAGTGCAGTACATATAGGGAGCAACTTGCTTTTTAAGCTCAATTTTTATATCTTTAAGATTTATTCATAGCTGGGCGTGGTGGCGCATGCTTGTAATCCCAGCATACGAGAGGCTGAGACCGGAGGATCTGGGTTCGCGACCAGCCTCAGCTACCTAGTGAGGCATTCCGCAACTTAGTGAGACTCGGTTTCAAAATAAAGAATAAAAAAAATAGGGCTGGGGGTGTAGCTCAGAGGTAGAATGCCCCTGAGTTCTATCCCCAGTACCGCAAAAAAAAAAAAAAGATTTATTCATGACAAAATACGTAACATTCTGCCATAGGAATATATAGCCAATCTCCCGCTGATGAGTATTTTTAGATTATTTCCTATTGGTAACACAAAAACAGGATCAGAACTAAATATTTGATAATCAATTCTTTCTCAGTTGATTCAATAATTAATTCTTGAACTATGTGAGATTCTGTAGCCTATTAGCTTTGTAAAAAAGAGTTAACACAGCCAGGCCCAATTTATCACACTTGTAGTTTTATCACTCAATAGGCTGAGGCAGGAGGATCTCCTGAACTCAGGAGTTCAAGGCCAGCCTGGTCAATATAAGAGATGCTGTCTTAAAACAAAATAAAATTTTTTGTCACTGAGGGGAGTTAATTGTGGGGTGAATATTTGTCAACATGACCCACAACATTCACTTATCTAACCTTTCTCCCCAACTGCAGAGTTAATAAAAATTATAAAGAGATTTTAAGAGTTAATATTACATCGCATTGGTAGTTGAAAGGACTAAATAAGACACTGTAGGGCATTCATCCTAGCACACAATACAGACTCAACAAATGATAGCTATTATTCTTAGCATCTCTTTTCAATCATAGTTTAAGATATTTGAGGGCTTCAAGGAAGCTAATAATTAAGTTGTTTTAGCTGAGGTTTTGCTGTATGATAATAGTCATTTCTGAGACGCCTGAACAATAAAAATTTTCACCAATTCAATGAATACAAGAAAGGAGTTATGGCCTACAAATTGGAGTTTTAAAAGTCAGGAGTGTAAGTGTTTCAGTTAACTAAATCCTCTTAAGGACAAACACACACGAAATTCTAATCCAGAGCCATCTAACTGTGAAATGTATTGAAAGAGCCAGGTGGTGCACACCTGTAATCCCAGTACTTGGAAGGCTGAGTGAGACAGGAGGATCACAGGTTTGAGTCCAGTCTCAGCAACTTATTGAGACTTAGCAACCTAGTGAGACTCTCTTTCAAAAATAAAAAATAAAAAGGGCTGGGAGTATAGCTTGGAGGTAGAATGCTCCTGGATTCAATCCCCAGTACCACAAAAAGGAAGGCAATGAGAGAGGGAGGAAGGAATGATAGAAGGGCAACATAAAAAGGTACAATACAAAACAAAAGCAGAGTGGGGCGTGGTGGCGCACACTTGTAATCCCAGTATTCGGGAGGCTGAGACAGGAGGATCACAGGTTCGCAGCCAGCCTCAGCTACTTAGTGAGGCCATCTGCAAATTAGTGAGATGCTGTTTCAAAATACAGGAATAAAACAGGGCTGGGGCTATAGCTCGAAGGTACAATGCCCTTGGATTTGATCCCCAGTACCACACACACACAAAAAAAAAAACAGGTGAGGGCTGAGGCAAGGTTCTGGATTCTATCCCCAGTACCACACAAAGTGAAATTAGTGAAATAGCACATATTACTTAATCCAGTATAGACAAATTATAACGTTAACATGCAAATAATATAAAGATTTGTTTTAGGCTCTTTTTTATAATAAATCTCTTCAAAACCTAATATGTATTTTACATTTACAGTATATCTCAGTCAAAGCGGCCCCACTTCAAGAGCCCAAAAGTCACATGTGTGAGTAGCTTACTGTGTTGACAGAAGTGTTGGCCTAGACCTTTTCAGAAAGATCCTTGGACAGTTTTTTTTAGAAAAGACTTTTGTTTGTCAGCTCATATGGTTTCTGTGCCTTTTATCAAAGTAACTCACAGTGAGAACGCACAGACTTGAGTTCTTCCCAATAAAGAGTGCAACTCTATAACATCAGACTGTTATAGAGTGATGGTTCATTCTTGAACATTTTTTCCTTTTAACCTCCCCCAAGTCTCAGTTAGGGTAGATCATTTACAAATGAAAAAATGGAGGCCCAGAATCAAATGACATGCCAAAAATCACATGGTAAGTGACCCAACTCCATGTCTCTAATTTCTACAGACCTCACAGTTGTACAAACACACACAAAATAAGCCGAGCACAGTGGCTCATGCCTGTAATCCTAGTACTTGGGAGGCTGAGACAGGAGGATCACAGGTTCAAGGCCAGCCTCAGCAACTTAGTGAGATCCTCGACAATTTAGCAAGACCCTTTTCAAAGTAAAAAATTAAAAGGGCTGGGTCAAAGCCCAGAGGTATAATGCCCCTGAGTTCAGTCCCTGTTACAAAAAAGAAAAAAAAAAAAGGTGGGTTCTATATCTTCAGTATGGATCCATCCCACCTACTAAAAGGAAGGGTATTGCCTGAGGTTACAGCTCAGTTGGTAGAGTGTGTATTAAGCATGCCGAAGGCCCTGGGTTTAATCCCCAACATTAGAAATAGCCAGGTGTGATGGCGCACGCTTGTAATCCCAGTACTTGGGTGGCTGAGACTGGAGGATCCAGCTTCACAGCCAGCCTCAGATGCTTAGTAAGGCCCTCCACAACTTAGTGAGACCCTGTTTCAAAATAAAGAATAAAAAATAGGGCTGGGGGTGTAGCTCCGAGGTAGAATGCCCCTGGGTTCCATCCCCACTACTGCAAAAAAAAAAAGAAAGAAAGAAAAGAAAAGCCGGGCATGGCGGCGCACGCTTGTAATCCCAGCATTTGGGAGGCTGAGACCAGAGGATCCAGGTTCGCGGCCAGCCTCAGCTACCTAGTGAGGCACTCCGCAACTTAGTGAGACCCGGTTTCAAAATAAAGAATAAAAAATACGGCTGGGGGTATAGCTCAAAGGTAGAATGCCCCTGAGTTCAATCCCCAGTACCACCAAAAAAAAAAAACAGAAAGAAATATTAATGAAAATAAAAGGAAGGGTAAATTTCCCTCTCATTTGCTTCAGAACCTAAAATGAAAGCTTTGGAAAAGACATCCAAATCTATACAAAACCCCGAGTTAATAATAATAATAAAAAAAAATTGTTGCGTGATCTCAAATATTAAGGCAAAATATTCCTATTTTCTCAACAAACTTATTCTATTACCAAAGTGAACAACTTTTGGGGGCAGGGGACCAGATACTGGAGATGGAACCCAGGGGCATTCTACCTTCAAGTGACCCCCCCCCCCCAGCCCTATTTATTTCGAAACAGGGTCTCACTAAGGTGCTGAGGCTGCTCTCAAACCTAAGATCCCCCTGTCTCAGCCTTCCAAGTACTGGAATTACAGGCATGTGTCATCGCCCCGAGCTAAGCAATTTATTAAGCAAAGAAACTAAGGTCCTTTGTGGCTTCTCTAATCTAACACATGTTTAACTTTAAAAAAGTAAATTCAGACTGCTTGACTTTTTTTTTTTTTTTTCAGTATTGGGGATTGAACCCAGGGGCATTCTACTTCCAAGCTACACCCCCCCCAGCCCTATTTTATTAATTGTTTTGAAACAGGGTCTCGTAAATTGCAGAGGGCCTCAATGAATAGCTGAGACTGGCCTTGAACCTATGATCTTCCTGTCTCAGCCTCCCAAATACTGGGATTATACCGGCTCACTTGACTCTTTATTGTAAAAATAATTATGACTGTTAAGTAAAAAAGCAAGTGTACTGACTAGAAAATGCTAAGCCCACTATCTCAAAATCACAAGGTTTTTTTTTTTTTAAGGGAATTCATGCTAAAAAAAAAATATATAGATATTTCTTCCTAACTTTTAAAATACAAACTAAAATCATAATATTATTAGTGGCTTTCTTTCAATAGTGAGTAGTCTTCTGGGTGCCTTTATTTTTTGAAAATTCTCTACAATTTTCCTACAATGAGCATATGTTAACTTAATAGTTATGAAAATATTATGGGTCTAAGGTCTAAAAAATTGTAATTATCAGCCAGCCTTGTGGCACATGCCTGTAATAGCAATACTTGGGAAGCTCAGAAAGGAGGATCCCAGGTTTGTCGCCAGCCTCAATTAACTTAGTGAAGCCCTCTACAACAAAAATCCTGTTTCAAAATAAAAAATAAAATAGGGCTTAGGGTATAGCTCAGAGGTAAAACGCCCCTGGGTTCAGTCCCTAGAACCACAAAATGACAGTAATAATAAATAATAATAATAAAATATTGTAGTTCAGTGGTCAACATGGATGAGACCCTGGATTCAATCCCCAACTCAACCACCACCAACAACAATAATGTTACATGATTTGAACTTAATAACTTAATCACAGATGAGAGCTTAATACGATTTCTTTTCAACTTCGAACAAAACTTTTTCTAATGACAAGCCAATTTTATGTGAACTCTAATAGATCTAACCTAGTAAGGTTAAATCTCTTAGGAATTCATCTCATAAATTCTAGCCATTAATTACCTTGCACTTTCATATTAACTTTCTAGTTATCTTTAAATTTTAATAACTTTATAAAAACCATGGGGGTCCTAGAAACATCAAGATCATTTTAGCCAAAGGTCTCACTCTCACTTAACATTTTCTGGTTCTGCAAAATAAAGATTTGAATTTTTACTGATGCCTGCAAATGAATTGGCAGCCAATAGGAAGTTAGTCCGCCTTGAATGTGGTCTATCATCCTCAGAGTAACAGATTTTCTTCCAGATTTCCGAAAGCTTCTTCCAGAAACACTTGCTGCGCACCTATCAATGGACTAACCCCAAATGCAGGTGAGAAGCAACCTGGAGAAATCAGGACCTGAATGGCTCACCTCAAAAGCAGAGAAAAGCCAGTAAACAAGGAACTCCAATCCGCAGAGATAAGAGCCATCTGGAGATAGGACCAAGTGCCAAGTGAACACCCCTGGGGGAGATTATTTCAGCCCGTTGGGTGTGCTGGGAGGCCGGAGGGTAGGAGGGTCGAGGGTTGGGAAGGATCTTATGGAAATGCTTTCCTGAGCTAAACTTCAAAGCAGGAATCGGGTAGTTTCCCCAAAGGCTGGAGGCCTGAGCACTTTCCGCCGGGTCCTCCCGATCTACGCAGAGGCTGGCACAGCCTGGCTAGACCGGGCCTGGGAACCTCAGCGACCAGAGGCCGGGTCGGGGCCACGTCGCCTGCGGAGCCCGGGCCGCGCCCGCGCCGCCGGCTGTCGGGACACCCGCCACCTGTTCACTCCCCCACGGTCAGTCACCAGTGCAGGGAAGACTCCGCCCGGCTCCGGGGCGCTCGGCGGGCAGAGGTCGGAGGCCGGGAAGGCCTGCGGAGGCTGGGCGGCGTGCTGCCCGCGGCCTGCCCTGCGCGCCGGGGTCCCGGGCCCCACGCAGGCCCCGCCGATCCCCGCCATCCCCTCCCCGCGACAGCGCAGCGGGACGGCGGGCGCGGGGCGCGGGCACCCCGGGACCCCACGTTTACCTGGTCCTGCCGAGGTGCGGGCGGGGGTGCTCGGCGTCCGCCCTTCTCACCTGTGCGGAAGCGCGAGGCCGGGGTGACGGCGCCTCACCTGCAGGCCCTGCCCTCGCTGGACCCTCCCTGCCCGGGGCGGGGCGGGGCGGGTGGGGGCGGGGCGGGCGGGAGGGGTCGAGGAGGCGGGGTCACCCTGGCGCAGGTGAGGTCCGGAGCCTCAGGGACCTGGGGGTGGGGAAGAGTGGGCAGCTGAAACCAACTAGGTGGGAGATCCGGCTGGTCAGGTGTGGCTGGAGGGCTGGGCTGAGAGCTAGACCCCAAACCAAGGAAATTGATGGGGCTTATTGATTAAACCACTGGGTCAAATCCACTTAGCCCTTGTCCTTTTGCCCTCTTCCTTTCCCGTTCTCTTATCCTCCCTTCTGTTTTCTATATCTGCTGACACGACTTAAAATTTCTGAAGCGTCCGCCCCCAACACACACACACACACACACACACACACACACATGCTCCTAAATGTGACTGTGGAAGTTTTCATTTTCTTATTTAAAGAAACAAATCTCGCATTTACTGAAAACAAACAAACAAACAAAAAGAAACCCTCACACCTGGTAAGTTAACTGCCTCAAAGTTTGGGGCCATCTTTCTACTCTAAATACCATAGTGACTTCACTATCCATTTTGACATTTTCCTGGGGGTTTTGCTTTTTGTTTTGGTTTTTTTGTGGTACTGGGGATTGAATCCTTCTACCTCCAAGCTACATCCCCAGACCTTTTGTTTTATTTTGTTTTTAATTTGGACACAGGGTCTCACAAAGTTGCAGAGGGTCTCGCTAAGTTACTGAGGCTGGCTCTGAACCCAATCCCTCTGTCTCAACCTTCCAAGTATTGGAATTTCAAACGACTGGGATTACAAATATAGGCCACCATACCCTGTTTTGTTTTTGTGGGGTGTCTGTTTTGTTTTTCTGGTTTCAGGAGGTTTGGTAAGATAGACAAATTTCCCTTAAGATCAGGATCAAGATAAGAATGTCCACTTTCACCACCCTTTCAACATAGTATTTGAAGTCCTAACCAGAGCAACAAAGCAAGAGAATGAAATAAAAGCAGTCTGTCCTGATGGTACACATCTGTAATTCCAGTACTTGAGAGGCTGAGACAGAAGCATCGCAGGTCAAGGCCAGCCTCAATAATTTAGCAAGACCCTGTTTCAAAATTAAAATAATAATAATAATAATAATAATATGATGATGATGATGATGATGATGATGATGATGATGGTGCCAGGGGTGTAACACAGAGGTAGAATGCCCCTGGGTTCAATCCCTAGTACTATACACACACAAAATCCATACCACCAAAGGGATTTACACATTCAATGAAATCTTCATCATGGCATTCTTTACAAAAATCCTAATATTCACATGGAATCTCAAAAGAGCTAGAGTAGCCAAAGCAATCTTGAACGAAAATAGTAAAGCTGGAGACATCATAATACTTGGCTTCAAAATATACTACAAAGTTGTAGTAACCAAAACAGTATGGTACTGGCATTAAAACCAACACATGAACTAGTGGAAATGAAGAGAGACCCCAGAAATAAATCAACATATCTGTAGTTACCTGATCTTCAACAAATTTGCCAAAAACATATTGGAAAAAAGATTTTGCAAAAATTATCCATATGCAAAAGAATGAAATGAACCACTTATCTTTCACCACATACAAAAATCAAAGACCTACCTGTAAGACTTGAAATTACTAGAAGAAAAAATAGGAGAAATTCTTCAAAACTTTGTTGTAGGCAAGAATTTTTTTTTTACTCCAAAATGGCCAGGCATGGTGTGCATCCCTGTAACCCCAGTACCTGGGAGGCTGAGACAGGTGGATCACAGGTTCAAAGCCAGACTCAGCAACTTAGTGAGGCTCTCAGAAACCTACTGAGATCCCATTCCCAAATAAGAAATTAAAAATTGGAGAAAATAAAATTAAAATTAAAAAATCGGGCTAGAGGTATAGCTTGGAGGTAGAATGTCCCTGGGTTTAATCCCCAGCACCACACACACACACACACACACACACACACACACAGAAAAAGACTCCAAAATGGCAGGCAACAAAAAAAGTTGACAAATCAGATTATATAAAACTAAGATGCTACTGCATAGCAAATGAAATAATCAGCAGAGTGAAAAGACAACCTGCTGCAGAATGGGAGAAAATATTTGAACTATTCTCCCCATCAAGGAATTAATATCCAGAATATAGCCTAGTGCAATGGTGCTGATCTATAATCCTTGCTACTCAGAGGCTGAGGCAGGAAGATTGCAAGTTTAAGGTCAGCCTGGGCAGTTTAGTGGAAAACTGTCTCAAAATTAAAAGAAAAAAATTTAAATTTTTATTTTAAAGGCTGGAGATGAGCTGGGCATGGTGGCGTACTCTTGTAATCCCAGTACTTGGGAGGCTGAGACCCAAGGTTCCGGTTCACAGCCAACCTCAGCTACTTAGTGAGGCCCTCCACAACTTAGTGAGACCCTGTTTCAAGATAAAGAATAAAGGCTGGAGATGTAACTCAGTGGTAAAGCACCTGGGTTCAATGTCTGGTACCATTAAAAAAAAAAGAGAAAGAAAGAAAACAGACTATACAAGGAATTAAAAAACAGGAAAACAAAAAAAATCCAATTTTGTTTTTGTTCTTTTTGATACTGGGGATTGAACCCAGATGGGGTTTACCACCAAGGCTATACTCCCAGCTTGATTTTATTTATTTGGAAACAGGGTCTCAGTAGTTTGCTGAGAGCTTCGCTAAGTTGCTGAGGCTGATTTTGAACCTTCAAGCTTCCTGTCTCAGTCTCCCAAATACTAGGATTATAAGTGTGCACCACCATGCCTGGCAAAACAATCCAATTTTAAAACAGATAAATGATTTGAGAAGACATTTTTCAAAAGAGGATATTCAAATAGCCAACACGTGTATATAAGAATGCTTAACATCTGTAATCAGCAGAGAAACACACATCAAAACCACAAGGAGATGTCATCTCAGCCCAATTAGAATGATTATAATAAAAGAGACAAAAAATATCAAATGCTGGTTTAGATGTGGAGAAAAGGGAACTCATATATACTATGGGTGGGAATGTAAATTAGTATCACCATTATGGAAAACAGTATGGAGGTTCCTCAAAAAACTAAAAGTAAAACTACTCTTCTATGATCTATCTTTTGGATACATACATATGTATGTATGTATATATGTATATATATATGTACATATATATATACAGGAAACAAAAGTGGTCTAATGAAAAGATACCTGAGCTTACATATTTATTGCAGAATTATTCACAATAGTCAAGATATGGAATTAGTTGAGATGTCTACCAGCAGATGAATGGATTAAGAAAGTGCACTCTATATATACACTAAGATATTATTGAGCCATTTAAAGAATGAAATTCTGACATTGTAGCAACATGGATAGAACTGGTAAAATAAACCAGGCACAGAAAGACAAATACTACATGCCTCACTCATGTGGAATTTCTAAAAGTTCATTTCATAGAAAAGAGTAGAATCATGGTTACTCGAGATTAGGAAGGACAGTAGGAGGAACAGAAGGAAGTTGGATAACAGGAACTAAAATACAGTTACACAGGAATAAGATCTAGTGTTCTACAGCACAGCAGGGTGATGATGGTTTAATATATACATATTATATATATATGTATATATATATATATATATTTTTTTTTTTTTACTTTTTTTGGTGTGTGGTTCTGGAGATGGAACCCAGGGGAATTCTACCTCTGAGCTATACCCCCAGTCCTATTTTTTTATTCTTTATTTTGAAACAGGGTCTCACAAAGTTGTGGAGAGCCTCACTAAGTAGCTGAGGCTCGCTACGAACCCAGATGCTCGGGTCTCAGCCTCCCAAGTACTGGGATTACAAGCTTGCGCCACCACGCTCAGTTTACAACATATATATATATATATATGTGTGGTGGCACATGCTTGTAATCCCAGTATTTGGGAGGCTGAGACTGGAGGATCCCGGTTCACGGCCAGCCTCAGCTACCTAGTGAGGCACTCTGCAGCTTAGTGAGACCCCGTTTCAAAATAAAGAATAAAAAAATAGGGCTGGGAGTATAGCTCGGAGGTAGAATGCCCCTGGGTTCAATCCCCAGTACCGCAAAAAAAAAAAAGAAAGAAAGCATCGTTTAGGACTTAAACAGGTGTTTGGGATTTACTTATGTAAAGTGGAGAAGGCAATGCTTCCAGTGCTTCCCAAGTGTGTGTGTGGTGGGAGAGAGCAACATAAAGAAAAGTGGAGACCAGTTATCTCAAAGCATCATCCTGCAAACATTGGGGGTTTTTTTTTGGGGGGGGGTGATCAGGCCCAGGTCCTGGCCCAGGCTAGACAAGTGCTCTACCACAGGGCTATCTCTTTAGCTCCTGGGTCTCTTTTTACTTTTTTTTTTTTTTTTTTTTTTTTCGGTTCTGGGGATTGAACTCAGGGGCATTCTACCTCCAGCCCTATTTTTTATTCTATATTTTGAAACAGGGTCTCACTAAGTTGTGGAGAGCCTCACTAGGTAGCTGAGGCTGGCCTCGAACACGGATCCTCTGGTCTCAGCCTCCCAAATGCTGGGATTACAAGCGTGCACCACCACACCCGGCTTTTTACTTTTAACATTTGATGATGTTATGAACATATTCCTGCTTTCTCAAAACAAAACAAACAAAAAAATGCACCTTTGACTTAACCGTGAAATCAAGTCCAAATTCCTTTCTTTAGCATTCAAGCCCTGGAAACTTTGCCCTCCTTGCTGACTCTTCAACCTACCTTGTTTTTATTTCACCTCTCCAGAACTGTACTCTGGCCAGAGTTTTTCTGCTCGGGTGTCAAAGGAACCGACACTCAGTGGCTTCTCTGGTGATTACTCAACTTCTATCCCCTGCCTGGAATGTGCCCTAGCCCTACCTTTCCTGCAGGGCTTTGACTCAAGTCTCACTTATGAGAAGCTGCCTCTCTAATCACCCCGGCAAGCATCCATCTCTATCAAATTTAACCTAATTCTCTCCATATTTTTGTGTTAACAAATTAATGAAGTTTTCCTTTCACTTTGACTTGGAATTAAAATTTTTAAAAAATTTATTTGAAGTCAAGAGTGTTGACATATCACGTGTCTGTAATCTTAGTACTTGGGAGGCTGAGACAGGAGGATTGCATGTTCAAGGCCAGGCTCAGCAATTTAGCAAGACCCTGTTTCCAAATAAAAAAATAAAAAGGGCCAGGGATGTAGCTCAGGGGTAGAATGTTCCTGGGTTCAAGAAACACGGTCTCTTCTATTCCAGAAGATGCTTGCTCTTACTTCTGGAAATTCTCAAAAGTATCTTATTCATAGAACGATGAAGATGAATTTAATTTTTAGAGTATGAACTCTGAAGTCAAATCTGCACTTGAATCCTGGTTTTACGTTTCTTAAGTGACCTTGGCAAGTTACTTCATCTTCCCATTCTCATTAGTGAAACTGTGGGAACCGTGCTCACTCCATATGTTGTGAAGGTTAAATGAAAGAGTTCGTGTATTGCATATACCTGGCACATAGAATGCACTCAATACATGAAGCAGCTCACAGATGGGAGTGAGGTGTCAGATACTGGTGACAACTAAGGGAAAGCCAAAAGTAGTAGTTAATAAACTGTGGTCATAGCAGACGGTGGAGGACCTGGAAGTAACAGAGAACGTTATCCTAGAAGAATTTACCTTTCACTTCTGTTTTCATTTTTTATTTATTTATGTGGGGGGGGCAGGTACTGGGGATTAAACTCATAGCATTCTATCTCTGAGCTATGCCTCCAGCCCTTTTTCTAATTTTTGTTGGTTTGTTTTGAAACACGGTCTCTTTAGGTTGCTGAGAAACTCTTAACTTGCTGAGGCTGCCCTCCAACCTGCGATCCTTCTGTCTCAATCTTCCAAGTACTGGAGTTAAAAGCATGCACTACTACACCTGGCTCTATTTTATTTTGAAAACAGGGTCTCACTAAGTTGCTGAGAGTCTCACTAAGTTGCTGAAGCTGGTCTTATGGTCTTAAACCTGGGATCCTCATGTATCCTGGGATTATCCCAAATACTGGGATTACAAGCATGTGCCACCATGCTCGGCAAATAACGTATTCTGATCTTTATTCTTGAGTTTTTTATTGTTTTTGTTTTTTGTGGCACTATGGATTGAACCTAGGAGCATTCTACTTCCGAGCTACACCGCGTCCTATTTTTTATTCTTTATTTTGAAACAGGGTCTCACAAAGTTGCGGAGTGCCTCACTAAGTAGCTGAGGCTGGCCTTGAACCCTGGTCCTCCTGTCTCAGCCTCCTAAGTACTGGGATTACAAGCATGCACCACCATGCCCGCCCTAGGTCATACATTTTTAGGTGGCCATGTATCTTCTAAAGATACATTTCTGATTATTGTGTTTCACATGAATATTTATTTTTTTATTGGTACTGGGGATGGAACCCAGGGACATCTACCTCTGAGCTCCACTTCCAGCCCTATTTTATTTTTTATTTTGAAACAGGGAATTGCTAAGTTGCTGAGGGCCTCACTAATTTGGTTCTCCTGTCCCAGCCTTCCAAGTATGGGGATTATAGGACCACCAAGCCTGGATAAACTTTTATTTATTTATTTTTATTTTGATGCTAATGATTGTGTTCTCTTTGGCAGTATTTATGAATGATAATGACAAAATATGGTGTTTGAAGTACTGTTTTTGTTTTCTGTTAATGCTGGGGTTCTAACCCAGGGCCTCAAGTAGGCTAGGCAAGCACTGTACCATGGAGCTATACGCTCAGTTTTCAAGAACTCTCTTTGAGGGACTATCTTAATCAAAACCTTGGATAGAGTGGGCACTTAGCATGTGTGAGGCCTGGGCCTGTAGTCACAGCTACTGGGGAGGTGGAGGCAAGAGCATATCATGAACCCAGGAATTTGAGGCCAGTCTGGGCAACATGAGACACTCTTAAAACAAAGCAAACATCTCCAAGTACTATAACCACAGATAGTGGGTGTTTTTTGTTTGTGTGTGTATGTGGTGCTAGGGATTGAACCCAGTGCCTTCAGCACGCCAGGCAAGCCTTTTACCACTGAGCTACGTCCCCAGCCCTTTTTATTTTTGAGACAGGGTTGGTCCCCCTGAATTGTCCAGGCTAGTCTCCAATTTCGATCCTCCTTTCTCAGCTTTCTGAGTAGCAGGAATTACAGGCATGGGTCACTCTGCCGGACCTGTAGTGTTTCTATTATAACATTTATCAAATGGTATTTTAAGTATCTTTCCCCTACCCAACAAAAGTGGTTAATTCTTGTCTCTCCCTTTTTTGAGTCTCTAGTGCCATGCCTAATGTTGGTTACATAGTAAATGATTAATAAATATTTTTAAAGGGAAAAAGGAAAGGAAAGAAAAAGGGAGGAAAGAGGAGAAAGATGAAATCCATTTAAAATAGGAAGCTTAAAATTGAATTAGTACAGTTAATTTCTTTTTTTTTTTTTTTTTTTTTTGCAGTACTAGGGTTTAAACCCATGGGCATTCCACCTCTGAGGTATACCCCAAGCCCTGTTTTTTTTTTTTTTTTTTTTTTTTTTTTTTTTTTTTTTTTTTTTTTTTTTTTTTTTTTCATTTATAATATTTTTTGAACAGCGTATATACTTAAAAATGTTATTTCTGGAGAGAAATAAACAGTTTTTTAAAAAAATGAAAAACAAAATTCAGATGTGCAAGGTCTACACAGTAATACTGCTGGTTAGGCAGATGGTATTTTCCATGTACCCAACGTGGGTTAAGCTTAGATTGTTAAACTGAGAGTCATTCAGCCTCTGTCATGAAAACCCAGAAATAAGGTATTTCTAACTGTTACATGAGAAACATATTTGAATCCTTAACATCTTTTCCAAACAAACCAACAAATTAAAAAAAACTTAACACTCAAAAAAGCTCTTGAACTTTCCTTTGGATAGATTTTAAGCTAATTATTGTATACATAATAGTTCCTATTTGTTTAATGGACTTGAGAGTGAAATATAATAAAAAAGGTATACAAAGTTTTCTCTAAGAATATAAGTGGGAGAAATTTTATGTGAGGCTCAAAATAATAGAAGTCCATTAGTGGATACCAGTCAAAAAGCATTTCTTCCTCTGGACCACTGCTGAAATTTATGATGCCTCATGAGTTTATAATATCCAACGCAAAATATTGCTTAAGTGCTGCAACTTTTTTGTTAAAATTCTAAAGTATCTCACCAAACTTTTTTTTCTTACGGTCAATGTATTTTAGAGATTAAATGCATTATTGCATAGAAGAGCTGTCTCAAAACTGCTTGGTCAACTACTGACAAAATATAGTTTCATATTAGGGACTTACAGTAAATTTTCAGAAAAATGTCTTGGTATCCTAGAACCTCAAACTTTCTTTATTCCTCTTAAAATTATTTTGTCTTATGGTAAAATACATACATATGTATGAGGAATGTTTTAAACAAATATAATCTTGAATCTCAAACTGAACAAAAAATGAATAATAAAAAAACCTCTGGCATTACGCACATTAAACACTGTAAAAGAAAATATATATAGCCCACATTCTTAACATAGCCTGGTCAAGCAAACTTTCTAGAGTCATAAAACCATAATCCTTTAGGGTCATATACTTAATTTCTAAGAAGTGGGAGGGTCTTTCATCTACACATCCTAGGTGCAATCTCCAGACTTTGAGATGCCAATGTAGCCATAGCAGAAGAGTCAGTATAATTACTCATGTATGTAGATAGCAACTGCCAGGGGGGAGAGGACCCAGCTGGGCTCCCACAACTCCCCCATTTTTATTTTAAAATGCACGAAGGACTGTGCCTTTCTTAGGTCATTTCCTACCAGGTGCTTAATCTTACCCATCATGGGGTCTCGATGAGTCATTCAACGAGCCCTGTCTTAGGTTGATATTGCCCTGAGAAAATCGAACCTGTCATTGACTACCAGGCCCTGTGCCAGGCAGTGTCAAGCCCTGTTTTTTATTGTTTATTTTGAAATAGGGTCTCACTGAGTTTCAGAGGACCTCACAAGTTGATAAGACTGGCCATGAACCTGTGATCCTCCTGTCTCAGCCTCTCAAGTACTGGGATTACAAGCATGAGCCACCACAGCTGGCTCTCAAATTTCTTATTATTTAAATCTAATTTAAAGCATAAATTAATTAGGCATAAATATAATGCTGTCAAACTTGTTTATTGAGGAAATTTAAATGTAGTTACAACACTTAATATTACTTCATGTCCTCCAGAACATATTCCAAAATGGTACTTTTCATAAATGCATTATGCCAGCATTCTACTTCTCAGCTACCCCCAGCCCTATTTTTTTAAATTTTGAAACAGGGTCTCACTAAGTTGCCGAGGCTGGCCTCAAACCTGTGATCCTTCTGTCTCAGTTTCCCAAGTACTGAGATTACAGGAATGGACCACTACACCCAGCTATACCAGGGTGGGGTTCTTGGTCCAGCTATACCTCCATCACTTGGCAACTCCTTAGCAATGCAAGACCCTACCCCAGATCTTCTAAATCAGAAAGTGCAGGCAGGCCATAGTTCTGTTTTAATAATTACTCTCCAGGTGATTTCAATGTTTCCAAAGTTGGAAAACAAGCGCACAGGTTAAATCTTCAAAGTTAGTGCTAAACTGGGTATGGTGGTGAACATTTGTAATCCCAGTACTTGGGAAGCTGAGACAGGAGGATTATGGGTTCACAGCCAGCCTCAGCTATTTAGTAAGGCCCTCTGCAACTTAGTGAGACTCTGTTTTAAAATAAAAGAATAAAAAAATAGGGCTGGGAGTGTAGCTGGGAGATAGAATGCCCTGGGTTCAATCCCTGGGAACATACACACGTTAGTGCTGATGTGAATGAAGAGGCGCCCCTCAAATTCCAATATTTTTAGATGTGGCCAGGTGTGGTGGTGCAGTCTTGTAACCCTGGTACTTAGGAGGCCGAGACAGGAGGATCACAACTTAGGGAAGGGAAGTTCTGTTTCAAAATTGAAAAAGGGCTGGGGTGTAGCTCAGTGGTAGAGTACCCCTGGGTTCTATCTCTAGTACCACAATATATCTACATATCTAATTATATATATATATATGTATATATCTTAGACATTAGACAAAAGATATACTATATGTTAAACTATATATAATAGATGTTAGACCAAAAAAAAGATTAAACTTTCACTAAAAGAAATTTTTAGTGAAATTTTTTCCTCCTTAGATTTTTTTGTTTGTTTGTTTGCTTGTTTTTCTTTTTTCTTTTTTGGTACCCAGGGGCATTCTACCTCTGAGATACACTCCCTGCTCTATTTTTTATTCTTTATTTTTAAACAGAGTCTCACTAAGTTGCGGAGGACCTCACTAAGTAGCTGAGGCTGGCTGTGAACCTGAGATCCTCTGGTCTCAGCCTCCCAAGTACTGGGATGATAAGGGTGCACTACCATGCCCAGCCCCACTATAGATTTTTAGAAAGGAGAGATGGAGGAAATTCAACTCTTCCCTTAATGTTGTCATAAACTTTTTGTTCTCTTATTATAGATTTCCCTAAACTTTTCCCCACCCTACTTTTCACTATTACAAAGCCTAACTCCTCTCTTCTTGACAGAATTCAGTTCTGTCAGTGGCAGCCTTCCACAAATCCTTATCTAGTATAACAGGGAGACCACAATATATTTAGGGCAGTGTGGGTGCGTGCTGGGGATTGAACCCAGGGGCTTTTATCTCTAATCCACATCCCCAACCCTATTTTATTTTTATTTTGAAATCAGGTCTTGCTAAGTTGCTGATAGCCTCAATAAGCTGCTGAGACTAGCTTCGAACATGTTATCCTCCTGTCTCAGCCTCTCAAGTACTGGGATTACCGGCATTTGCCACCAAGCCAGGCTAGAGCACGATTTATTTATTTCTTTTCTTTATTTATTTATTTTGCAGTACTGGGGATTGAATCCAGGGGCACTCTACCTCTGAGCTACACCCCCTTCTCCCAGCCCTATTTTTTATTCTTTATTTTGAAACAGGGTCTCACTAAGTTGCAGATGGCCTCACTAAGTAGCTAAGGCTGGCCACGAACCTGTGATCCTAGTCTCAGCCTCCCAAGTACTGGGATTACAAGCGTGGGTCATCACGCCCGGCATTAGAACACAGATTTTGAAATCCAGCAAACATCAACTTTTCCAATCTCTCACTTAGTAACTAAGGTCTTTGAGCCTGGCTCTCTATGGGTAAACCTCAACTCTATTAGGACTACTGGATATAGTACGGAACGCACTCATCCCCATGCCGGGCGCAGAATGCCCACCGCAAGGTTAGCGCAAGGGAGCTGGCCTTGGCAGCAGATTCTAAGGGAGCCTTTCCCGTCTTCCAGCACTCGAAGTTCAACCTTTGCTCCTTCCAAAGTTTCGTGAAGAAACTGCGGGGAAGAGGAGACGGGGGAAGTGCATTTCAAAAAAACGCTTTCCCAGGTAATTCAGCGGACTCCTGGGGAGAAGACCCAGCCTGGGAAGGAACCAGCTTCCAGGCACTGCGCGGCCCCTTTAAGAGTCTCCCCCCCCAATTTCCGTCCCCTCCAGCCGCGTCGCTGCGCCGGCGGAACCGGAAGTGCGGGGGACGCGCGGGTCCCCAATATGGCGGCCGCCTGGGCCTCCGGGTCTGCTTCTCCGGAGGCTGTGGCCGCCCACCTCCTCGGCGTCCTGTGGCTCGTGACAGTCACCACGGGGCCTTGGGGGGCTGCTGCCACTGCTGCCGCGGGGGGCGACGAGACGCTTAGGTGCGAAGACCTCAGAGTGGGACAATATCCTCTGTGCAGTGCTCTTCCCCGGTGGAGGCGAGGTAGATTTGGGGTCGCACCCCTCAGCACAGGCTAGGGCTATGCAGAAGGGAACGGTGTCCCGTGGCCTCTGGTGGTCCAGGAATCCCGGGAGGCGAGGAGGGATGTGAGGAGGAGAGGGGCCAGGGCCACCGCCTGTGCTTTCCTCGGGATTTTAATAATCGTTGACTCTCCGTCATCCACCTTTTTTTTTTTTTTTTTTTTTTTTTTTTTAAACAGGTGTGCTTACTTGCTCAACAAATATATAGATTCTGAATATGCCAGGTCTTGTTCTAGGTACTAGAAATATAAATATTGATAGACTGACTACCCTGGAAAAGTTTGCCGACATGGAAGGAGACGAGTAATTACTCATAACCAGCCAATGTGTGTTGCCCATTTATCATTTACTTCACGTGTATTATCTCAAGTCAGGAGATTCTAGACTGCTGGGCGAATTCCTGCTCCACTTTGTGACCTTGGGCAAATTATATGAACTCTATTTTGTCAAGAATAGAAATGTGGATAACAATGGCACCATTTTAAGGGGCTGTTATGTTGTTTAAATTAGTACTAGTAAGAACAGTGCCTGGTGTAGTAAGGACTGTATATGTTACCTGTTTATTTACAGATGAGGAAAGTGAGGCTGAATTAGGATTAAGTGGATCACCTCAGTATAACACAGTTTTGTGATAGAGGAACAAGATGAAATGTGAGTTATATTTAAAGTAGCTACTTTTGCATAAAATTATTGTTTTATATAAGATTTAGAACAGAAAAAGTGAAAACAAGCCAGAGGAGATAGGTTGAATATCTGTAAAGCAAAAATTTGAAATCCTGAATGTTCCAAAATCCGAAACATTTTTAGCACGGATATGACACCTCAAACTTTTTGTGTAAGGGACACTCAACCTGAACAAGAAAGATTCTGAAAATAAAATCTTGAAATCTTGGTGTACTTTTTTTTTTTTTTTTTTTTGGTGGTACTGAGAATTGAATTCAGAGGCATTCTACCTCCAGGTTACATCCCCAGCCCAATTTTATTTCTTATTTGGAAACAGGGTCTCACTAGGTTGCTGAGAGCCTCACTAAATTACAGTGCCTATTCTTGAACCTGCAATCTCCCAGTCTCAGCCTCCCAAGTACTAGGATTACCCTACAGAATTTTCCTAATGTTAAGATTTTTCTCTCAGCTAGGCATGGTGGCACACATGTGTAATCCTAGTACTTCTGGAAACAGATTTATTTTTAACCTGAAGGCCTCTTAACAATAATATGATAAAGGTGTTTATTTTAATTTTTGCCTCGTGCTTATATCTCACTGATGTTCTTTATGAAATTGTCTGCTATATGCATATATCTATGTGAGATGAAGAGAACCAGCCATTGTTAGATTTTCATGGAATAGCTCTAACTTGCTGAATACCATTATGCTTTGAGTTTGAGAATCACTGACTTTGTAAGTGAAAGAAATACAGGGTGATTCTAAGAAAATAATTGGGCAGCATGAAGAGTTGAACCCTCGAGTGGAGAGACTGAGTTGTAAAACCATGAGGTGATGACAACTAGAAAATGTCTTTTATTCTTGGCATGAAGATGCAGTTTCTAATAGTGATTTAAAAGTTTTAAATGAGTCAGGCTATCTCTATTGACATCTTGTGAATACCATTTGTTTTCCTATTGTAGTATCCAGCAATGAGATATTTAGGAGACAGAACTACCATCTTTCTGAGTGATTTGAACATCCGTTATAGGAGGGTTATTATACTCTTCAAAAATTTAAAATCCTGTTGGAGTGACCACACCAAAAAACATTCATTTTTCTTCACTCTGGAGAAATGTATCCTAGGTGTGAACTCATGAAACCTTATTTTACTGTCACTTGTATGACCAGATAAGCCACTGAAAATTTTAGCTTCAGTTTATACTTCTGTGAGGTGAGAAATTAGAGAATCTTCCTTACAAGTTTGTGTTAGATAATTCAGTGGGTGGTAATACCAGGGGTCCTGCAAATTCCAAATTTCTGGAAACATTTATTTTTAACCTGAAGCCCTCTTAACAATAATATGATAAAGGTGTTTATTTTAATTTTTGCCTCGTGCTTATATCTCACTGATGTTCTTTATGAAATTGTCTGCTTATGCATATATCTATGTGTATATATATATAGATATAGATATCTATCTGCTCTCTATATATTTGATTTATATACTTTTCCTATAATAAGTTAATGGTCAGGTATTATTTAGGAACAATAAAAGTATATTTATACTTGTGCTTGTTGACTTAGATGTAGATGAACTAGCAGCCTTTCTTTACATGTGGTTTTATGTTGGATAGTTTCTACTTCCTTAACTTTTTTTTACATATATTTGTAAAGATCCAAAAATAAATGATGCTACGCAAGAACCAGTTAACTGTACAAACTACACAGCTCATGGTAAGACTTCCAGAATCATGTCTTTAGAAATAATTTTTAGGAGCCGGGTGTGGTGGCGCACACTTGTAATCCCAGCATTCGGGAGGCCGAGACCAGAGGATCCGGGTTCACAGCCAGCCTCAGCTACCTAGTGAGGCACTCTGCAACTTAGTGAGACTCGGTTTCAAAATAAAGAATAAAAAATAGGGCTGGGGGTGTAGCTCGGAGGTAGAATGCCCCTGAGTTCAATCCCCAGTACCGCAAAAAAAAAAAAAAAGAAATAATTTTTAAAACATGAACTATTTCATAGGCCAGTATATGACCACTAAATGTGCTTTTTCTTAAGTTGTACATTATTATTCAGTTTTCAGAACAGTTTTAATTTGAAGAACTGGTTCTGGTTAGGGGTTGTCAATAAATTAATTTTGCTTCTGGGGATTGAACCCAGGACCTCATGAAAGCTAAGCCTGTGTTCTATCACTGAGCTACACCCCCAGTCCCAGTATTTAAGTTAAAAAAGAATTGTACAGCTGGGTGTGGTGGCGCACACTTGTAATCCCAGCATTTGGGAGGTTGAGACCGGAGGATCCAGGTTCTCAGCCAGCCTCAGCTACCTAGTGAGGCCCTCCACAACTTAGTGAGATCCTGTTTCAAAATAAAGAATAAAAAAATAGGGCTGGGGGTGTAGCTCAGAGATAGAATGCCCCTGAGTTCAATCCCCAGTACCGCAAAAAAAAAAAAAAAAAAAAAAAAAAAACCCAAAAGAATTGTACACTGTGTGTGTGGATGGAAGGAGTACTGAAGTTTGAACCCAGGGGCATTCTACCTCTGAGCCACACTCCCAGCCCCATTTTATTTTGAAACAGGGTCTCAGTAAGTTGCTGAAGCGGGCCTAGAATCTGTAATCCTCCTGCTTCAGCCTCCCAAGTACTGGGATTATAGGCATGTGCCACCATTCCTGGCTTAAATTTATTTTTGGTAGTACTAAGGATTGAACCTATAGGCATTCTACCTCCGAGCTATATCTCCAGCCCTTTTTAAATTTTTTGTTTTGAAACAGGGTCTTGCTAGGTTGCTGAGCACCTAAGTTGCTGAGGTTGGTCTTGAACCTGTGATCCTCCTGTCTCAACCTCCCAAGTACTGGGATTACAAGCATGTACCACCACACCTGGCTTGGTTTATACTCTCAATTATATAAACTGGGAAGTTTTGTATTTTCTTTTTGCAGTACTGGGGATTGAACTCAGGGGCATTCTACCTCTGAGCTATACCCCCAGCCCTATTTTTTATTCTTTATTTTGAAACAAGGTCTCACTAAGTTGTGGAGTGCCTCACTAGGTAGCTGAGGCTGGCCGCGAATCCGGATCCTCCAGTCTCAGCCTTCCAAATGCTGGGATTACAAGTGTGCGCCACCACGCCCGGTTTGTTTGTTTATTTATTTATTTATTTATTTATTTATTTATTTATTTATTTATTTGTGGTACTGGGGATTGAACCCAGGAGCATTCTACCTCCGAGCTACACCCCCAGCCCTATTTTTTATTCTCTATTTTGAAACAGGGTCTCACTAAGTTGAAGAGGGCCTCCACTAGGTAGCTGAGGCTGGCCTCGAACCCGGATCCTCCGGTCTCAGCCTCCCAAATGCTGGGATTACAAGCGTGCGCCACCACGCCCAGCTGGACTAATGCCATTTAAATCCTAGGTATTGGCCATAATTAAACATTTTTGCAAGGAAATTGCAATTGGATAGTTTTCAGGCTTGTAGCTTGTTACTTAATTTTGTCTACTAGTTAACATTTATTGGCAACTAGCTTCTTTAAGCTTGTCTCATTGATTTACTTTTGTTTTTTGCTGAAATCAGTGTTAGTGTGGAATTTTTCATGATACAATGGAAACAGTATTGATTAAAGTAAGGAGTATGAATCTGACACCTACAGAATATTACCTGTTTATGGGGCTTTGGTCAACTTATATAATTTCTTGGAAACTCAGTTTTCCTATTGGTAAAAAGGAAAAGGAATATATTACTAGTTCTGCCCCCCTCTTCCCCTTTTTTAACTTTTCATGTGTATGTGCATGTGTGCTGTGGGTTGAATTCAGGGACTTGCCCATACTAAGCATGTGCTCTACCACTAAGCTGCACCCCCCCCAGCCCTATTTCTGACTTCTTAATAGGTTTTTCTTTTTTATAAGGATAAAATGAAATCAGTATAAAGTATGTAAAAAAAATAAACTTTAGGATTGTAGGTTTCCTTTTTTTCTTTTAATTTTTTTGTGGTACTGGGTATTGAACCCAGGAGAGTTCTACCTCTAAGCCACATCCCCAGCCTTATTTTAATTTTTAGTTTTGAAACAGACTTTTGCTAGGTTGCTGAGAGTCTTGCTACATTGTAAAGGCTGTCTTTGAACCTGTGGTCCTGTCTCTGCCTCCCAAGTACTGGGATTACTTGTGTCACAGTGCCAGGCATGTTTTTATTTTTTTTACTTTTTGGTACTGGGGATTGAATCCAGGGGCATTCTACCTCTGAGCTATACCCCCAGCCCTTTGTATTTTTTAAATTTTGAATCTGAGTTGGCTGACCTTGAACCTGTGATCCTCCTTGTGTTTCAGCTTCCCAAGTATTGGGATTATAGGCATGTACCACTGCGCCCGGATAGTATTGTTCATGTCATTTTTGTGTATACTTAGAGTAGCAGCTTATCCTTTTTCTCTGAAGTGTGTAATTTTTATCCTTTGAAATAAATAGCTCATACTTTTGCCAAACTTTAGAATCATTGTAGCAGTGAGATTTTTCCCTTCAGTGTGGTTTTCCCTCCCTCTGGTACCCCTTTCCACTCTTTCTGAGGTTCTAAGCCTGAAGCATTGGGCATTTTTCTCCCTTTCATCTTTTCTCATATTAGTATAAAGCACCTAGTAGAAATGATTAAATATCATAGCGAAGCACAGTGGCACACACTTGTAATCCTAGTACATAGAAGGCTGAGGCAGGAGGATGACAAGTTCAAGGCAGCCTCAGCCTTGAGCCCCTGTTTTAAAATAAAAGATATAACCTGAGCGTGCTGGCGCACGCTTGTAATCCCAGTACGTGGGAGGCTGAGACCAGAGGATCCATGTTTCCAGCCAGCCTCAGCTACTTAGTGAGGCTCTCTGCAACTTAGTGACACCCTGTTTAAAAAATAAAGGATAAAAAATAGGACTGAGGGTATAGCTCAGAGGTAGAAGACCCCTGGGTTTAATCCCTAGTACCACAAAAAATAAAATAAATAAAAATAAAAATAAAAGATATAAAGGGCTCGGAGCATAACTTGGAGGTAGAATGACCCTGGGCTCAATTCTCAGTACCAAATAAATAAATAAGTAAATAAATAGATTATGGAATTTTGAACAACTGATAGTATCTAGTAAAAAAAAACCAGTTTCTTAGTATGTATGTATTTATGGTACTAGGGATTGACTCCAGGGACATTCTACCTCTGAGCCATACCCTCAGCTCTATTTTTATTTTTATCTTGAAACAGGGGCTTGCTAGGTTGATAGGAGTTTCACTACTTGCTGAGGCTGTCCTCGAACGTGTGCTCTTCCTGTTTCAGCCTCCCAACTACTGTGATTACAGGTGTGCGCCACCACACTCAGCTGTTTCTTAGTTTTTAAGAAGCATTTTTACAACCAACCTATAAATATTTGGTCTTAAAAGTTTTTTTTTTTTTTGCGGTACTGGGGATTGAACTCAGGGGCATTCTACCTCTGAGCTACACCCCCAGCCCTATTTTTTTATTCTTTATTTTGAAACCAGGTCTCACTAAGTTGCAGTGCCTCACTAGGTAGCTGAGGCTGGCCGCGAACCCGGATCCTCTGGTCTCAGCCTCCCCAGTGCTGGGATTACAAGCGTGTGCCACCACGCCCGGCTGTCTTAAAAGTTTTTATAGAAGGAGTTGATAGAGTGCTCTTGGTTCAGTTTTTGGTACCACTAGCCCTCCTCCCCCAATTTGAACAGGAATTTGTCATCTCAAAAAATAATGCATTTCTATGAGGCTGATGTATTTGAAAATAATCCCCAGCTATCATAAGTAGTGTTTTGTATTGCAACTGTCTTTTTCCCAATTTTAGATAGTCTTCAGAAAGACCTAATAAGGCTATATGGCAAGAAAATGACAGTTTCACACTGAGCAAATTCAAGGTAATACATTTACAGAAAAGTTATTCAGAATTCAGTAATAGAGCCTGGCGTGGTGGCACATACTTGTAATCTCAGTACATGGGAGGCTGAGACAGACTGGAGTTCTGGGTTCGCGGCCAGCCTCAGATACTTAGGCCCTTCGCAATTAGTGAGACCCTGTTTCAAAATAAAGAATAAAAAATAGGGCTGGGGGTGTATCTTGGAGTGTACTCCTGAGTTCCCCAGTACTACAAAAATAAAATAAAATAATAAAAAATTTTAAAAAATAAATTTTTTTATTCTTTATTTGGAGACAGGCTCTCACTAAGTTGCAGAAAGCCTCACTAAATAGCTGAGGCTGGCTGTGAGCTTGTAACACCCCTGTCTCAGCCTCCCAAGTACTGGGATTACAAGTGCATGCCACCATGCCTGACTTACTTATATTATTAATACAAATTTCTATACAAATTTTCTCCATTTAAAAAAAAAACAAACTTGGAACTACTGATAGTAAGCATAGAGACAGACATTTGTGGAAACTATCCTAAAAACACTTTGTCCATTTAACATCTGTTGAATATCTACTTAAATATTGTGACTTCCTGCAGTGGTCTTATGACATAGGTAGACCTAGTACTGTTTTTACCAACAAGGAGTCTAAGGACCAAAAATGGGCAGTGCCAGATGTGTCTTTCTTACTTCAAAGTTCTTGTTCTTTACAATATGATGTTACAGTATGATGCTATAAAGCCTTTAGGACAGGGTCTGCCTGGCACACAGTAAATTGTATGTGTTACTTCCTTATTGTATATCACATGAGTTATGAGTATAGATCAAAATTGCTAAATACTGAAATAATATTCTATGTCAAATTCTAGAATGAATCAAAAAAATACACAGAGAATAAAGAGAATCTTACCCAGGCATAGTAGCATACTCCTGTAATCAAAGTACTCGGGTGGCTGAGGCAGGAGGATCTCAGTTCAAAGCTAGCCTCAGCATCTTAGCAAGACATTTATTTCTAAGTACATACATACCTACTTACGAACATACATACATACATAAAAATAGGGCTGGGGGTATAGCTCGGAGGTGGAATGCCCCTGGGTTCAATCCCCAGCACCCCCCCCATCCCCCCCAAAAAAGAATCTTAACTTATGGCAGCCATTATCTACAATAGTTAACATAATCTGGAAATACAAATTCAGATTAAAATAACTTGATAAGTAAATTGCCAAAGGAATTACAAAAATTCAAGAAGCCTTCTTATTCCAGAGGTGCAGTGAAGGGCAGCAATGCTGTACAGTTCTTTCCTTGTGATCTGTGTCAGGGGTGAGAGATTGAACCAGATGGGCCATGCGTGCATCCAACACAGGGTGGCAACTCTTAAATTTCTCTGTTTATCATTTGTTTATCTTACACAAATCTTAAAAAAGCTTTTCTAACCTAAATTAAAACCTTGTGTCGCCGGGCGTGGTGGCGCGCGCTTGTAATCCCAGCATTCGGGAGGCTGAGACCGGAGGATCCGGGTTCGCGGCCAGCCTCAGCTACCTAGTGAGGCACTCTGCAACTTAGTGAGACTCGGTTTCAAAATAAAGAATAAAAAATAGGGCTGGGGATGTAGCTCGGAGGTAGAATGCCCCTGAGTTCAATCCCCAGTACCACAAAAAAAAAAAAAAAAAA
>PVLC010015986.1:0-25214 GCA_004027655.1 Graphiurus murinus
TGTAATACAAGAATATGGGAGGCTGAGACCGGAGGATCCCAGTTCCAGGCCAGCCTCAGCTACCTAGTGAAGCTCTCCACAATTTAGTGAGACTCGGTTTCAAAATAAAGAATAAAAAATAGGGCTGGGGGTATAGCTCGGAGGTAGAATGCCCCTGAGTTCAATCCCCAGTACCGCAAAAAAAAAAAAAAAAAAAAAAAAAAAAGAATAAAATAGGGCTGTGGGTATAACTCAGAGGTAGAATGCCCTTGGGTTCCATCTTTAGTACCACACACATGCACACAAAAATTGGGCTGGGGGTATAGCTCAGGTGTATAGTGACCTTGGGTTTAATTTCCAGTACCACAAAACACACACACACACACACACACACACACACACACACACACACGCACAACCACAATATCATTAACATAACAAATAACATCAATAATAACTGTATAATATCATGCAATATCCAGATCCTGTTCAGTTTCCCCTGATTATCTCCAAATTGTCTTCTAATATATGGCTTGTTTAAATCACAACCATAGCCACAATCTCCATGCACTGTATTCGGTTAATATGTCTTTTAAGTTTCTTTTACTCTTTAACAGTCACAGGAATTTCTTCTATCTTCATTTATCCTTTTACTTATGAAAAGACATTTATGCTTCCAGCAAGATAAAAACATTTTTTTCCAAATACTACAAAAAAAGTACGCAGTGAATGTCCCAGTCTCTCTCCTTGGAAGCCACATTATCAGTGTCGTGTGTAGCCTTTTAGAAATACTCTGTACTGGGAACACGTGCCACGCGCCAAGGCTGCTGTACGGGAAGAGTGTGTTGGGGAAGAGTGAGGACCTGAGTTCAGATCCCTGTTCTGCCACTTATTAAATATAAACCTTGGGCATAGTTCACAGCCTCTATGTCTCAGTACTTATCGCATAGGGTTGTAGAGAGAATTTAATCAGATAAGTGCTTACATAATTATTTGTCATTATATACAATCCTCTTTTGCTTTTCTCCAAATGGCAGAGTGATGTACATTTCTCTTTGTTTATTTGGTGTGTTTTTTCATCTAACATCACATTTTGATGATAATTCCACAGCTGTTCTTATAGATTTGCTTCATTGTTTGTAATCATTGACTAAGATTCCATTGTATGGATGCACTATTGCTAGACATGTAAATTATTTCCAACCTTTTGTTATTACCAAAAATACTGCCATGAATTTCCCTGTAATACTTTATGGGATCCATGTGCAAAAATGCTCATAGGATAAATTCCTGCACGTGAAATCACTGAGCTAAAAGGGCATGTGTATTTGACTACTTTATAGATAATACTCAACGGCCTGAGACTTGTACCAACTTACACTCCCAAGAAAAACACATAAGGGGCTCCCTTACCTTCCCTCCCAGCTAATATGGGATAGTGCTAAGGGTATTTTTTTTTGTTGTTGTTTTTGTTTTTTGGTACTGGGGATTGAACCCAGGGGCATTTTACCTCTGAGCTACACCCCTAGTCCTATTTTTCATTCTTTTAATTTTGAAACAGGGTCTCACTAAGTTGCAGAGAACCTCACTATGTAGCTGAGGCTGGCCATGAACCCTTTTCCTCTGGTCTCAGCCTCCAAGTACTGGGATGACAAGTGTGCGCCACCATGCCCTGTGTTTTGATCTTTGTAAACGTGGCTTGTGGAAAATGGCATCTCATTGTTTTAATGTCTACTTCTCTTATTACGAGAAGTAAAGGAAATGCAGTACAACTAACCCATAGTAATCAGATGACCAAGCAACTCCCGAGGGGGTTGAGGAAAAAACTACCTCTTAAAGAGGAAGTGACATGTGTGCAGAGGAAAGGGAGGCATCAAGAGTCACCATCTTTGGAGATAAGCAGACACATTTATTTGTTTACTAGGTAATTGTCTGTCTACTCTCATTAGGTTTATAAGCTCTAAGAGGCAACAGGGATCTTGCCTATTTTGTTTTATGGCTCTATTTCCAGCACCTAGAACAATGCCCAGCACCCAATAGGTGCTCAATGAATAACTTAAGCACCTAATGTTTGAGAAACTAAAATGGACTGAACTAAACTTCCCCAGGCTCATCTTGCCAGTGGATGGTAAGTGTGGCCTAATTCATCAGCTATGAGAAACCTACATTTTGTGTGTGTGTGTGTGTAGTGCGTGTGTGTAGTGCTGGGGATTGAACCCAGAGGTGTTATACCTCTGAGCTACACCCCCAGCCCTATTTTATTTTTTATTTGGAAATAGGGTCTCACTAAGCTGATGCAAGCCTCACTGAGTTGCTGAGGCTGGCTTTGAACCTGTGATCCTCCTGTCTCGGCCTCCCAAGTACTGGGATTACAGGTGTGTGCTACCATGTCCAGCTGAAACCCTACATTTATAAAATATTTAATTTCCTCTGCAGAAAAGGAAAACTTTCCCTGAACACAAAATATAGAAATAGATTTGATGTGTTTTCTAAATGGAAACTATTTCTTGTGGCACCAGAAATTATTTTCCCATAGATTTGAACTACATCAAAATACTAAATTTGACTGAAAATACCCCATTCTTTAATCTTGGTATGGGCTAGAAACCATTTTTTTTTTTTTTTTTTTTTGTAACAAAGGATATCCCTAAACTTAAACTGTCATTTTGAGATAAGGGAGATTTTAAAAAATGATTATTGAGGAATGTCACTAAAAGTTTGTCACTGAACTATCCAGTTTTGAGTTACAGAGTCAGGCCTTGTTTATTTAAGTAATTACATATGACCGAAGGCAGAAATTTAAAAAAAAGAAAATCTCCTCACATCTCCCATTTGCCAGTTTTTACTAATGAATTCTATACAATGATCCGATCTTTAAATCTTTTTGTAAACTCCTCATAAATTAGTGAGAATGTATTCATCAACAGAATTTCGGTGATTTTTGAACTGGAAAAAAAAGAAAAAGGAAGAGGGATTTAAGTTTTAAAATTACACTTGCAGACGCTGGATAATGAAATTCTCCTAATCCGGGGTTTATCTCCAGTCTTTCCAGAGCTGCTCAAAGCCATCCCAGTGAGCATTCACGTCAACGTCATTCTCTTTGCCGCAATCCTGGTCCTTTTAACCATGGTGGGGACAGCTTTCTTCATGTACAACGCCTTTGGCAAACCCTTTGAAGCTCTGCACGGTCCACTTGGGTTGTATCTTTTGAGCTTTATTTCAGGTAAGTACAAAATTTCTACCTCGAATACAAATGTGCTTTTCAATGTGTCAAAAGCTCTTCTACCTACATATAAAGTTATCTATGTATACCTGGATGTTCATTGCAGTATTATATGTGCTAGCAAAATGCAGAGAAGCACTATAATTATCCAACAATATGAAATTCAACAAATATGTTACAGTAGGCTGTATGAATGACTATGATGCTAACATTAAATTATAGCTTTGAGATATAATCAGAAAGATAAACACGTTTATCAAAATGCTAAGTGAAAAAGGCAGGAAGATTATATAACTATTATGACTCAATTTGACTATATGTAGAGAGATAAAAATATAAAAATATATATTGAACATATATATATATTCTTTATCTATATATGTATAAATACATATTGAACTTATTACATATTGAACCCAGGGGCTTTCTACTACTAAGCTACACCTCCAGCCCTGTTTTATTTAATTTTTTGAAACAGGATCTTGTCAAGTTGCTGAGGCTGGCTTTGAATCTGCAATTCTGTCTTAGCCTTCCAAGTATTAGAATTATAGGTGTGTGCCACCACACTCAGCTTATATATACTCTTTTTTTTTTTTTTGTGGTACTGGAGATTGAACCCAGAGGCTTTCTACCTCCGAGCTATACCCCCAGCCCTATTTTTTATTCTTTATTTTGAAACAGGGTCTCACTAAGTTGCGGAGGGCCTCATTAAATAACTGAGGCTGGCCAGGAACCTGGATCCTCCAGTCTCAGCCTCCCAAGTACTGGAATTACAAGTGTGCACCACCACGCCCAGCTTATCCTCTTTATTTCTATATATCTGTGTGTGTGTGTGTGTGTGTGTGTGTGTGTGTGTGTGTATAATGGGGAGGGGAGGAGTAAGTGGGGAAGAGTCTAGTTTATTGGATGTGATTATCTCTGACTAGTGAAACTATGGATGATTTTAATTTTTTCTCATAGTTATCAATATTTATAAATGTTCGATAATGTGCTTTTATTTATTCATAATCAGAAAGATAAATAAATGTCATCAAAAAAAGGGCAAAGGGCTAGTGTTTCACTCACATATGAGTTGCCATATTCAGACCTTTAGATATTTTGCACAGCCTAAAGTTAGGATAAACTCTAAGCCCAGAAATTAGTTCATTGATAAACATGTACTGCTGGATAACCAGGGTTGATGGAAAAGAATTTAAAATCCAACCAATTGTCACAGGATACTTACAATATATTTGAAGGAGGAAAAGGAGAAGATGAGAACTTGCATGTATGTTCTTACCACTCTGAACTATATTATGATGTGAAACTACAATGCACCAATAAAAGCATATGTATATGAAATATGTAAATTCACATGTTGCTGTTCTTCTACAGGAAGTCTGATTATACCCCATTCTAAACTCACAAAGCTATTCAATACTGTGTCATATTCCTAAGAAGCAATTAATTTTACTGATGATTTCATATAGAGATTACATCTCACACCAGCAAACAATTTAATGAAAATCCCTGTTTGTTTCTTTCCTCCTTGAAGTTGCCTTTTGACTGCCAGTTAGGAGGCAGCAGACACACGGGCCCTTCTTTCTTTCAACACTACTCCCTCTCCCATCAAGTCCAGCTCAGCCACAGATTTGCATAGCTCCCTTTCTAGAAAACAAAGGCATGTATCTTCTCAGAAGGCAGCATCACCTCTGCTCATTGCTACAGGTTTGCACTTCTTAAGAGTTGTATACCATCTACATCTTGCCCATGAAGTTATTCACAACACCAAAGCAGGCCTCTCTCGGGTGAAGATTCTGCTAATATTTTCTCCATTTCTTTCACACACAAATAGTACAGCTTTCAACTGCACAGATAGCTATTATCCTCTGAGGCAGAGCCAGAGGCTTTCTCATTTTTGTTTCTATGGCAGAAGCAGCCGCATGAAGCTCTGCACAAATCAACAATTCTATATGTATTTGTTGACTTGAAAGAGTAAGTCCAGATAGGAGATGTTACCTTGATCACCTATGCTACAGATTAAAGAAACCAGAATTCAAATGGGATGAAATGATCAGAGCAGGCCCGTGGAAGTGGTAGGACAGTCAGAGAGGTATGGGATGGGATATCATAAAGGAAGGCCAACGGCTTTGCGACCAGGCACGAGAGGTGCAGATACAGGCTGCAGAGAGAGAGACCAAGATGGTAACTCAATCTCACATGCAGGGTCATGTTAGAGAGTGTTGGGATTGCTTCCTCCCATCAAACATCCAAACCAAACTGGAGGATTCAGGAGGTGTGCTATTTTAGTGACCACCACTGAATCAACCACTGAATCAATTTGTTTTCAATGAGAAAACAAAATACTCACTATTTCGGCAGAAATACCGTATACCTATACTGTAGGGCAGTGGCTCTTCACGTTAGTTTCTGGGATGAGTGGCACCTGCACCATCTGGGAATTCTGGGGCTGCACCCCAGAGGGACTGTACGGGCAATGTGGGGGTGGTGGGGATACCGGTCACCTATGAGTCACATCCTCCAGTGATTCTAATGCTAGCTCAGGTTTGAGTTGCAGAGAATAGACTACATAGGAGCTGGAAGACTGAAAAAACAAGGAGACTCTGAAGGTAGTTTCAGAAAGCAGTTACTGTCCATGGGGCTTGGGACAGGCCCAGCGCTCTGGGTCTCAGCCCTTGAAAAGCTGGCCCTGTTCCTTTGTGGGATACCATCAGGGGTTTCTGTGGGCATGGAAAGGGGCTAGAAACACCCCAATTGCTGTTGCACGGAGAATCCTATTCCTGTGGCAACATTGGCAGGAACCAGAGGCAGAATGGAAGGAGCCTCCCTTTTCCCCTCCTGTCTCCCTCCCTCCCCCTGGAAGGATAGGGACCAGGAACAACTGACAAGGCAGAAGTAGTTTGGGAGTGTTGACCGAGCATCATCAAGCAGAGAAAACAAAAGCAGGCATGAAGCTGGGACACCGTGGCTTATTATCTGGCACAGCCATCTAGCATGCCAGCTTCTGAATGAAAATCACAACAACCCCTTGGGAGACAAATTATTTGACAGTTCTGATGGATGGCCAGGCCACACTACCAGTCTCTGAAAAGCAAGATGACTCTGAGAATGCAGAACTTCATCCACATGGCAGATCTCATCTCAGCCGTTGGTCAAGTCTGATTCGAGGAGAAGCTGAGCACACAATTCTAGGCGGGGCAATCAGACCTGTGCTCACACCCCAGCTCATTCACCTGGAGCTCAGAAAAGTGGATGCAGGTGCTTGATACAGGCTGGGAAGCAGCGAAGGAAGGAGCCAGCTCTGGGTCTCTGTCTTGTAGAAGATAAAATCCTAGTTTTGGTAGACCATTCAGTGATTTTAAGCCTTCAATTCTTATTTTTAAATACCAAAATTTCAGTAATGTTTTTCAATATGTATGAACTGGGCATGGTGGCACACATCTATAATCCCTGTACTTAGGAGGCTGAAACAGGAAGATCACAGGTTCAAGGCCAGTCTCAGCAACTTAGCAAGACCCTGTTTCAAAATAAAAAGGGATGGGGAGTGGAGTTGTAGTTCCAAGGTAGAATGCCCCTGGGTTCAATCCCCAGTACTAAAAAACAAAACAAAAACACAATTGTGTACTACTATTATCAATCGGGTGGTCTGACAGTTTGTGATCTCCGGGAGTAAACAGGTCCCTCGTGAAGCACAGATAGCTTCCTTCTCCTAAAGTCCATGTTTATCTAAAGCTGTATTATTCACACAGACCCCAGCCTGAATACCGATAGCTTTATCGTGCTTATCACAGACTCTCCAAGTGTGAGTCCCTGCGTGGTACCCTGGGAGGCCAGACGCCGTGTTAGGGGTCTGTATTTCGGGTGTGAGTCACGTTCCATTCTGAGACCCAGGGCTGGCTCTTTCCTTCTGTTTTTCCTCCCCTTTCCATCTCCTGGGTGGCTTGCTCAGTCCACAGACAAAAGCTGTGACTTTTCCTCCTTCTTAGACTTCCCTACTGGGGATTGAACTCAGGGGCATTCTATCTCCGAATTACACCCCCAGCTCCACTTTTCATTCTTATTTTGAAACAGGGTCTCACTAAGATGCAGAGGGCCTCATTAAGTAGCTGAGGCTGGCCTCGAACCTGCGATCCTCCTGTCTCAGCCTCCCAAGTACTGGGATTACAAGTGTATGCCACCATGCCTGGTGGGCCATTTCTTTAGATGTCTATTTTCCTCAAGGATAGGGACCACAGCTTAGCATTCTGAGGACTGAAGGAGAGAGAAAGGGAAGGGAAAGCAGATATTTCCAATTTTTTTTTTTTTTTGTGGTACTGGGGATGGAACCTGGGGCTACAGCTCCAGCCCTCATTTTTTGTGTATGTGTGTGGTACTGGGGATTGAACTCAGGGGCATTCTACCTCTGAGCTATACCCCCAGCCCTATTTTTTAGTCTTTATTTTGAAGCAGGGTCTCACTAAGTTGCGGAGTGCCTCACTTAAGTAGCTGAGACTGGCCGAGAACCGAACCTGGATCCTCTGGTCTCAGCCTCCCAAGTACTGGGATTACAAGTGTGCACCACCACGGCCAGGCTTGATATTCCCAATTTTCTATCTGGAACCTTCCACACTGCCCCCAGTGACAAAGCTATGGCTGTCTCCTTATGTCTCCTGATCAGTGCACACCAGACCCTGGAGGCAGAAAAGGAAAGACAGCAGCCCATGGAAACGAGCAATGGCTTCAGCCGCCACAGCTGGCTGGTTCTCCCAGCCTAATATCCTGCTGCCTCCTGACCCAGACATCCTCCCAGACTCACAGTCCCAGCTTGGGTCACATTCCTCAGCTTCTCTACGGGACATTTCTGACCACGGTCACTGACCCATGGGGCTGTGCAGGTGTGCTCATTTGCTTCCCCACCTTGTCACTTATAAACTAGTTCTGAAAAGTCTCTTCCCAGTGTAGGACTTAGATAATGACCTCATTGCTCCCCTCCCCCCTTCCCCCCAATTCATTCTAGGCAGGGCCTCTCTTCCTAGAGCTTTCTAGAATTACTGCTGCCAGATCCCCCGCCACACTAGTGAGACTGGGGTTTCTGGGGCTTGGACACTGGCTTTTGGTTTTATTTCCTCCCCCTTCTTGG
This sequence comes from Graphiurus murinus, assembly GCA_004027655.1. Lineage (NCBI taxonomy): Eukaryota > Metazoa > Chordata > Mammalia > Rodentia > Gliridae > Graphiurus > Graphiurus murinus. Next base: position 8,322 of record PVLC010015986.1, read on the forward strand.
GTGATTCTCACTGACATCCGGGGTTGAGGGTCACACGCTGAGTGCCGCCTCTGTGCCAGTCGTGATAGCAGACAGCGACTCAGGCACACAGTCCTACCTTTGTGGATCATGCAGTCCAGTGGGAGAGGAGAAAACTTATGCCTAAGTTAGGTGATCACAGATCGCGGTGACTACGTACAGATTATAGTCAAGGGTGGCCACAGGTGGCTATGGTGGAGAATGACAGCAGGAGTCGGGCTTTGACACATGGTCAGGGAAGCTACGCCAAGGAGCTGGGTTCTAATGATAAAAAGTTGCTGAGAACACTGGGAACTTCCCAAGTAGAGGAGAAAGCACATGTGAGGGACTTCAGGGAAAGAGGCGAGCTTGCTGTAAAGCCCAAAGAAGGTCCATGTGGCTAGAGGGCAGGCGGAGAGGGGGAAGTGGCTAGATACATACATAAAGCAAGATAAGATGAGGTCAGAGACATCAGCTGCTGCCAGTTAATATTGGGCCTCAAGAACTGTGGTGAGTCTTCGAGAAGTCAGAGTATTATAGAGATACACACATACCCATGTTAATAGCAGCAGAATTCACAACAGCCAAATTATCAGCCTAGGTATCTGTCAACAGATGAATAGATTACGAAACTATGTTCTAGTCACACAATGGGATTTTACTTGGCCATACAGAGGAACAAAATTATGTCATTTACAGGAAAATGGATAGAACTAGAGAATATTATGCTAAGTGAGATTCGCCAGTCCCAGAAAGTGAAGGGTCATATGTTTTCTCTCAGATGGAGAAAAATTGGGAAACAAGAGACTTTAGATAAATGAGGAGCTATTCCAGTAAAATAGTGGAAGGGGATTAAGGGAGGGAGGTGGGGGGGAGGAGATTTGCTGAAGGAAGCAGTTTCAATAATGCTCTGTACATATATGATATTGTCAATGCCAATCTCAATAACGTGGGAAAGGGGAGAGCGTGAGGTGGGATTCAGAGGAAACACACCAACTGTTGTGCGCATGTCTGTCCCTATCACTCTGAACCTCATTATGTTCGTAAGTACGATGCACCAATAAAGATACGCTAAAATAACCGATTCTCATTGCAATGAGAAGCTTTTGAGAGATTCTCAAAGGATGCCTGACAGGTGGTTTACCTCTTTAAGAAATGTCTGTGGATGACTGCTCTTGCATTGGAGATGGAGAGAGATGAATGGATTCTAAAAACATTCCGAAAGTAGATCTGAAATATTTTGCATGTAGCTTCTACGATTAACGGACAGTGGTGGCATTGATCAAGATGGATAGGACAAGGGGAGGAACAGGCTGACGTTTCGGGACAAGAATGATGTGTAGAGGGAGCCTGGCACGAGGAAGCAGGTGTTCTATTCGGGACATGTGAGCCTGACACACTCTGAGAAGTGTAGACAGAGGTGTCAAGGAGAGTTGTAGATGAGTCTGGAGCTCAGAGAAGAGGTCTAGATGGAAGATAAACATTTAGGCGTTGTCAGGAGGGGGATATTATGCAGAACAATGAAATGGATAAGATCACCCCAGGAGGGAATGGGTGTAGAGCAAAGCTGCCAAGCCCAGGCCCTGAAGAACATTACGTTTCAGATGGAGAAGGAGGAGCCGGCTGAGGACACTGACCAGGAGCACCCAGCAAGGAAGAGGGGAAACAGAGGAGTGTGGCCCTCAGAGGCTGCAGGAGGGGAATGTGTCAAAAAGACCTGCCACAGTGAGTTTTATGAGAAGGTAGTTGCTTGTGAGAGTAAGGTGAGGAAAAGAGGGTATTTGAGTGTATGCCTCACTCAAAGATTCCCAGTTAATGGTAGAGAGTCTCACTCAGGCCTGCAGGTGAGAAACTTTCCATGGAACTGAGGCAGAACATCTTAGCAGTTAAGTGAATATTCTCAGAGGATGACGTGAAAGGTATTATTAGCTCATGCCTTTTGGGATCATGAAAACCCAGCCTTATTGCAAATTCGATTTGTTATGTCTTTTTATTTTTTTTTACATCTGGTATCATGTTTTGAGTTATACCAAACAAGGCAAACAAATAAAATTACTGCCTATCTTTTAGAAGGGGGTGCTCTTCGTATGAGCCTAATTAATTATGATAATTACAACTGTGGCACAGAACATAAATAAGCACAGTCTTATATGAAACATGAAGACAGGAAAATGAAGAGCAGTACAAAAATAGAAGAATGCTTACATTATCGATCAATTTCAGTATTAGTAATCCCCCAGTCTTGGTAATATGCATCATGTCTAGGGCATGTTATTCTGCGATTGGTAGTGGAAAAAAAAAAAAACAGAACAAATCTGCGTCTTGTTTCCACTTGGGTCCTCATGGAGCAGCTGTTGCTCAGGAGTCTGCGCAGTAGATCCAGGGATGTCCTGTGGAGAGAAAGCCAGCAATGAAAATATGTGGCTAGTATCAGTCATAGACCTTAGAAAAGAGGCCACGGGAGGAATGGAGAAGCGATGTCAGACAGCCCATGATGGCAACGGCAAGGAATCTCATTTTCATACTCAGGACAGCAATGAGGGTGCAGAGTGTCACAAAGGATCATGTTCCAGGTCACTCTCGCCCTGTGCTTAACTCACTTTGCCACGGCCTCGTGCAAGGAGACGCTCAACCTTTGCCGCAATTGCAGAGACTCTTGCTCTGTCCAGAAAGGGTGTCTTTCTTCTTCCCTTTGGTTTTATTGAGTCAAAGCCCAAGTCTTTGCTACAACCTTGGAAGCATCAGATGATATGTGCACTGAAGAAACCCAGAGGGAGGGCTCACCTCTCTGCCCTCCTCTCCTCCTCCTCTCTGCTCAAACCACCTGGCTCCTCTGTGCTCACTGTTTCCCAGTGCCCTGAGGTACTAATTCCCCCAAATACCCACCCTCTCGCTCACTTCTCGCTCTCATTCCTTCAGAATGCACTAATGGCTTATGTTTATGAGCCTGCCCCAGCCATTTCTGCCTCAAATTCCTACTCCCCTCCCCACTTTATTTTCTTCTCCTTACTATATCCCACACCCTGATAAACTATACCATGCACTTTCTTATTTATTAATGCCTTCCTTTCCAGTGTCTTTACCATGGAGCTCTGTGAAGAAAGGGGGTTTGTCCATTTGTTTTTAAAACTACTACTACTACTATTATTATTATTAATTATTTAGCCAGGCATGGTGGTGCATGCTTATAATCCCAGTACTTGGGAGGCTGAGACAGGAGAATTGCAGGTTCATGGACAGCCTCAACTACTTAGTGAGGCCCTTAGCAACTTAGTGAGACCCTGTTTCAAAATAAAGAATAAAAAATAGGGCTGGGGTATAGCCTGGAGACAGAATGCCCCTGGGTTCAATCCTTAGTACACTAAATAAATAAATAAATAAATAAATAAATAAATAAATAAATAAATAAATAAGCTAGAAATACTAACTTTGAGACAGATGCTCTTGGGTTCCATCCCTAGTACGAAAGCAAAAGCAAGTTTTTAAAATCAAACAAATCAATAGAATAGGAACAGCTTTGCATATTTCCTGGTAATGAATGGCATTCTTTTTTTTCTACAAAATTAATTCAAATTAGCACAACACTTTAGCCTATTTCTTCTTTGCGTGAATTGTCCTTCTTATTAACATGACATTCAGAAAACTGAGGCTGGATGTGGGCTTTGCAACTGTTCACTGCTGGACACGAAGAGGAAGAGCCCCTCTCAACTAGGGTTATTTCTTTTCCACTTCTGCTCTGTGGGAACACATGACCAAATTGTTCACCATCATGACCTCAGTATCTACTCTTAGGTATTAACTTGCTCTGCTAGACCCCTTGTTCTCTTTCGGGATGGCAACCATTGTTCTCTGAAGCAGGGGGATCAAAACAATTTCTGTTTGGGAAAGAAATCATTGCTGTGACCTCGTCTTCAATTACTGACTGTCTAGGAAGATTGCATGATTTCACAGAAAATGAGTACTTACATGCGTAAAGTTTTGCCCTTCCCACCCCCTTTCTATCGTCTCTCAAGGCTCCTTGAAGAAGAAAGTTGATCAGTTCATCATCCCTTATCAGAAATGGAATGTCGCTGATATCTGTCACCTGTAACAGAGTTGAAAGATGATGTGCTCTCATTCTGGAAATGTTGATCATTACTTTAAAAGGAATTGAAACCCTAATGCATTATTTCCCAAAATATGAGCTTACTGATAATAGGATAGCATTTCAGAAATTTTTTGCCCTTTCAGGAACTAAACCCATAGCAGCCCTGAACTGCCACAGATCCCCGCTGGGTGTTCCCACCCATAAAAGCATAGTTACTCTCAGGCCAGGCGGGGAGGAAGAAGTGACCCTCGGGTTGGCTGTGACCTGTGTTCCCTGTGTTGCAGGGACTGGAGGGGGCAGGTGCCTGAAGCTGCAGTCCCAGGCAGCTGCCAGAGGAGGGTCATGAGCGCGCAGTGCCTAGCACATTACAAACATTTGTTAATTGACCGATCATTCATGGTGTGACAACCCTATAACTCAACTATACTATTCAGTCAGAAATTAACTCAGTAATCAAAGTCATTAAAGGGGGAGGGGGGGATCCAACTATAGCACCAGCCAGATGGCAGAGAAAACAGACAGATGACTCTGTGCAGTGGTGACACGTGGGCCATGGGCCTGGTCAGGATTCAGATTCCAGCTTGAGTCGGGCCCAGCAGGCTTTGCAAAGTCCTGGTTCATGCAAACGTCTCTGCAAGCAGAAGCAGTGTTGGTCAGATGAACAGACACGTGGGGAATCTGTTCCAACGTCCCCAGCTGGGTTTGGGTTCTTGATGGGCATGGATAACTGAGGAAGAGAAAAGAAAGACACACAGGTCTGGTTCTAACAGTTTAGGGGCCGTGGGAAAGAGTATGAATGAAAACCCACACGCCATGTGTCTAACACTTAAAAGTTCTAAGCTACTATACCTACTCGATAGTCTCTATCCTTCTTCTTTGAGAACTGCCCTTCTCCATAAGGAATTGGACGGCCAGAGTCAAAATAAGAATTTTTGACCCCTGGGAACTCTGCACCTGAACAGGGTTCCAGGAGTGGATAGGCCTCCATTCTGTCCACATCTCTTTCTAGCCTTGCCTCATCACACCCAGGAAAGGGCCCCTAGCACATGTGTGTGATCTCCCACTGAACATCCAGCCCTCACCGCCCCCCCCCCTTGAAACGCTCATTCCGTGGCCTTCCCTCGGTGTTCAGGGATGTGCAACGCCAGCCACAGACCAACCGCCTTGGAAGGATTGACCCCAGGGAGATGCCCAGGCAGCCTGGAGAGGGGCTCGAGGCTATTTGGTAAAGCATTTCAGGGCCCAGGAATATTGTGGTCTAGAATATTGGTCAGCCATGCCAGATGGGTGTGTTCCACTGACTTGAGGATCCTCACCCCAGTGAGGTCAGTCCAGAAGAGGAGCAGAGCGGGACCCTCTGAAAGTAGGACCCAGATCAGGAGCCCCTCTTTTTTTTTTTTTTTTGCGGTACTGGGGATTGAACTCAGGGGCATTCTACCTCTGAGCTACACTCCCAGCCCTATTTTTTTATTCTTTATTTTGAAACCGAGTCTCACTAAGTTGTGGAGTGCCTCACTAGGTAGCTGAGGCTGGCCTCGAACCCAGATCCTCTGGTCTCAGCCTCCCAAATGCTGGGATTACAAGCGTGCGCCACCACGCCCGGCCAGGAGCCCCTCTTGCTGGAGTCTAACCCCCTCTTGGTGGACCCTCCCCATCACCTGCCCCCCCTCCACAGGTCCCCCCCTGTCCCCAGCAGGCAGGCTGCACAGAGCAAGTCTCCATGTGTATCTTTCGTTCTGCATGTCCTAAATAGTTATCCTTGATCCCATGTCTCTTTTATTGCCATGGACAGAGAGAAGCAAAAAAATATCCCAAATTCCTACCGAGTTGCTTCCCTTCACATCTTTTGGCAATTGTGGAAAGGTTGTCAGGGACTCAGGCTGGGTTTCCATCCTCTGGCTCTGAGATGACAAGGGACCTCAGAGTCACCCCAGAGCCCACGGTGGAATCGTGACCCATCCTCTTTACCGAGTGTGGCCTCACCCTGTGGTGGGCGCTCACACACTTTGCTTATTAGCTATGGTGAGAGGCCCTGAGTCTCAAAACAGCCCGAGTGACTTTTACTTTAGGAATTTGAAATGCTGGCTCACAACCATGCTGTCTTTCTTAACAAAGTTGTACCTTTAAAATATTTAACAACTTGGAAAGGAAACCGAGCTTGAATTTTTCCTTTCAGGCACCAAAGAAATAGTGTTTCACTCCTGTCTGAAAATCCACCATCTCTGCAGACAAAGAAAGCTCTTCTGGTGAAAGCTATGGCATTTTCTCCGCAATTTTCAAATAAAAGATAAAGAGAAAACAGCACTGCAGATTTTGTTGTTGTTGTTGTTAGGATCTAACAATAAAGGAAGGATACGGCTTTGCAAGGGGAGAGCTCTGAATACGAAATAGGCCAGCAAGCCTTACAAAGGAATGTTCTCAACAACCACTCCAAGCCTAGTGGGAAGGGAAGTTTCAAGAAAATTCTACCATTTGATTGTTAGGGGGTGTTGATAATGCGGATCACTCTGATGGTGCCAGTCCCATGAGCAATTCTAAAGAAACATGATTTCCCTTTTCTGTTCAACCCTTTCCACCCACCGGGACAGCCTCTACCTTTACCCCAACGCAAACCTGACCTTTGGAAAAGGAATAGCAGCTATCTCTTGCACGGTGGTCCCCTCACCTGGTATGTTCCTCTGAACAGCCCAGCCCCCCATCACTCAGCTCACTTCCTCCAGATACTTTTTTTTTTTTTTTTTTTGTACTGGGGATTGAACCAGGGGTGTTCTACTTTTGAGCTATCCTTCCAGCCCTTTAAATTTTTTTTTTTTTTTTTTTTTGAAACAGGGTCTCACTAAGTTGCTGAGGGTCCAAGTTGCTGAGGCTGGTCTCAAACCTAAGGTCTTCATGTTCTTCCAGATATTTCTAAGGAGCCTTTCATGATGCTGCTCCTACTGCCACACTCATTGTAATTGGTTTGTAATTGTTTTATTTTCCTTGATCTATCATATTCTTGGTGAGAACAGAAACCCTGTCTCTTTTCTTTAATGTTTAAGTCTACAACCTATTCCTGTGCTGGGCATGTGATATGTCCAAAATAATGAATGAGTGGATTAATGAATGGGAATTGAAGCCACTATTCTGCTCTGGGGTATTGGACTGAGCTGTAATTGAAGAATAAAAGGTATTTAGGCCTCCCAAAGGAGTCATAAATGTAATGGGAGACATTTGGAGGACCAAGGCACTGTATACATTTTGGGAGTGGCATATGCTGGTGAAGTCAGGTTTTCCTGGAGTGGGGTGTGGTGGGGTGAGGGAATATGGTAAGGACTTACAAGGAAAAAGGAACAAGTTGTTGGTGGTGGTGCCTGTAACCCCAGTACTACTGCGGCTGAGACAAGAGGATGGCAGTTTCAAGAACAGCCTCAGCAATTTAGCGAGACTCTCAGTAACCTAGCAAGACCCTGTTTCAAAACAAAAACAAACAAACAAACCGGGCATGGTGGTACAGGCCTGTAATCCCAGTACTTGGGAGGCTAAGACAGGAGGATCGAAGGTTCACGGCCAACCTCAGCTATTTAGTGAGAGACCCTGTCTCAAAATAAAGAACAAAAAATAGGGCTAGGGGTGTAGTTTAGTGGTTCAATGTCCCTGGGTTCAATCCCCAGTGCCATAAATAAATAAATAAATAAATAAATAAATAAATAAGGCTGGAATGTAGCCCCTGGGTTCAATCCTTAGCAACACACACACTAATAATAATCATAATACTAATGATAAAAAGTAAGGAACAGAAAAAGGGGCTTGTAATCCCAGCATTCGGGAGGCTGAGACCGGAGGATCCGGGTTCTCGGCCAGCCTCAGCTACCTAGTGAGGCACTCCGCAACTTAGTGAGACTCGGTTTCAAAATAAAGAATTAAAAAATAGGGCTGGGGGTGTAGCTCGGAGGTAGAATGCCCCTGAGTTCAATCCCCAGTACTGAAAAAAAAAAAAAAAAAAGAAAGAAAAAGGGAACATGTGTAAAGAGTCACATGCCAGTGAGTATTTATATGCATTAATTACATTGCCAAATGCTAATCATGTACTACCTGTATTAACTACCTTGTGTAGAATAGGAAATTGAGACTTGGGGATTTAAAAAAAAAATTTTATTGGTGCATTGTAATCATACATCTTTGTTAGGTACAAGCTGGTAAAGGCATACATGCACACATTTCTCATTTAACCCTTCCCCAATTCCTGCCCCATTCCCTCCCCCTCCCTCCTTCTCAAGTTCAGTTTAGTGATTGACTTTGATATGAGTGTGAAAGTATATCATGTGCATTAGGGTGTTCCCCTTGTCCCATCACATTCAGTTAGGTCACCTTCTTTGATCATCTAAGGTTTCTCCTTCTTCATCTGGAGTTGCTCTTATAACCCACTTTCTCCCTAGCTTCCACATATTAGGGAGAACATACGATTTTTTACTTTTTGTGACTAACTAATCTCACTTAGCATAATGTTTTCCAGTTCCATCCATTTCCCTCCAAATGACATAATTTTCTTCTTCTTTATGGCTGAGTAAAATTCCATTGTGTACATATCCCATAGTTTTGTAATCCATTCATCTGTTGATGGACATCTTGGCTGGTTCCATAGTCTGGCAATTGTGAATTGTGCAGCTATAAACATAGATATACATGCATTGGTCTGATAGTTTGGTTTCCATTCTTTTGGGTAGATACCCAGAAGTAGTATCCTCCATACTGTTTTGAGACTTGGGTTTTTTGTTTGTTTGTTTGTTGTGGCCCTGGGGATTGAACCCCGGGACATTCCATCTCTGACAACACTCCCAGCCCTATTTTAAAATTTTTATTTTGAAACAGGGGCCTTCTAGATTAATGAAAGTCTCACTATTTGCTGAGGCTGTCTTCAAACCTGCAATCCTCCTGTCTCAGCCTCCCAAGTACTGGGATTACAACTGTACGCTACCATGCACAGCTTAGACGTGGGGATTTAAATTGCCCATTTCACATAGGAAGCAAAGGAATTAGGGCTTGAGTGCCCAAATTGGTTTGACCTAAGTTAGAAAATCTCAGCTAGTCTCCTATTAACTGGGGCTCCATCGGGGATCAGACAAGAAGCCCTGAGAAGTCCTGGTGCCCACCGTGCGCCCTAGCTGGCCCTCTGCCCCTGGGTGGGCCACCTCCAGGGGCTTCCCATCCTCCTCCTCAGGGGAGATGACCCATGTGAGATTTCAGGTCCCTCATGATACAGAACACCCCCACCCTACAGAGATCTTACCCAGACCACAGCTGCGCTGTTAAGATCACATTAGGTTGCCAATGAGGGAACCTGAATTAAACAAAATAAGTGTTTCTGTTTCTCACACATGGGAGCCTAGAGGTTAAAGACCAGGGCTGGGTTGGTGGCTGCAGGTATCTGGGATCCAGATTCTTCCTCTCTTGTTATTCCATAATACACGGCTTCCACTTCGGAGGCCGCCTGGTCCAAAAGGTCTACTGGAGCTCCAGCCATTGCATCCACATTTTACCTACAGGAAGGAAGAAGTAGGGAAGAAATACCCGTACATGTCAAGGAATCTTCCCTTCCCCCTACATCCCAGCCCAATAATGCTTTTATGCAAGGCAGCCATGTGCCCAGCTGAAAAACTGGCCTTCAGTAGCAAACAGAGAGGATATTTGTATCCTCTGCCTCAACACCTTATCTGTGGCTACCTTTGTCCGGGTGCTCCTCAGGCAGCTGTGGTCAGTTTGGGGCTGGAGGTCTGTGGCAACCCTTCTGAAGGGAGCCCTGGCTTTTCACAAGGGGCTCAGAGCTGCCATTTATCCTATACCAGCTGTGAAGCCCCAAGATGATAGTTTTCTCGAAGTCACATCATAGAAGTAGCTGCCATGCGGCCCGGGGTTACCATTGAGCTTTCTAGGTGCCCAGCGATTCTAGCAGCGCCCTTTGTAAGATTGGCTTCATTCTCACTATGCTGCTCACCCCCCCAAACCTCCCCCACCCCCACAAACCTTCCTCAGAGCACAACCCAGACACGGCCCTCATAGGTTGCAGAATCAGGCTTGCAATGACAAATTTGCAAACATAGGTTTTTGCAGAAGAAAGCAAATGAAGCCAGGCGTGGTGGCCCACGCTTGTAATCCCAGTACTTGGGAGGCTGAGACCGGAGGATCCGTGTTCACGGCCAGCCTCAGCTACTTAGTGAGGCTCTCCGCAACTTAGTGAGAACTTGTTTCAAAATAAAATAAAAATAGAATTGAGGGTGTATCTTAGAGGTAGAATGCCCCTGAGTTCAATCCCCAGTACCGCAAAAAAAAAAAAAAAAAAAAAAATGCAAATGAGGATGATGCTAATAACTTTGCTCTGCTTTGCTCATTGATTCTCTGTCCCCTACAATCCAGAAAAATCGGTCCTGACCCATTTTTCCCTTCTGTTGCAGGCTCCTGTGGCTGTCTTGTCATGATATTATTTGCCTCTGAAGTGAAAATCCACCACCTCTCTGAAAAAATTGCAAATTACAATGAAGGAACATATGCCTACAAGACACAAACAGAAAAATACACCACCTCCTTCTGGGTCGTTTTCATCTGCTTTTTTGTTCATTTTCTGAACGGGCTCCTAATACGACTTGCTGGATTTCAGTTCCCCTTTGCAAAATCGAAGGACATAGAGACAACTAACGTAGCTGCGGATTTAATGTACTGAGAAACAAACATCTCTGATTTTCCATGCAAGGGAGTGGATTCCCTCTGGTCACTTTCAGACATAGTTGATTTTGTCCATCTTTTAAGACTGCATTAAGCACCCAAAGCACCCAGGATGATGTTTACGAACTGGACTAAGGACACAGGCGAGGCAGTAGGAGAACAGGAAGGCCTGGACCGCTCTTTGACCAGGCAGGAAACTGCTTGAGCCAGGTAGTTCAAGGCAAGTAACTAGAACACGCATCTTGTTCCTCCAAATAAATACATACAGAGGCGCAAGGTGCCTGCTAGATCAGGGAGGAATCCAGGGGCGCATGGAATATATTGTAATAAAAACACACACTCTTTCTGATATATACACTACAATATATTTGTTGCCACAGGTACCCCCAAACAGAGCAGGAATTGCTTCCCTAAACTGCTAGTGCACCAAACATCTCTAAAAGGTACCAGAGCACTTTTGTTTTAAAAATTTGTTTAAAGCACAATTTTTTTTTTAACCATACCTGTCAGTCAAAATTTACAAATCTGAAAAAGAAAAAAAACTGAAGAGAGAACAAAGTGAAGGATATTTCCCCTCCTGTCCTAACTACACCCACAACAGTGCTTTCAATGGACACAACTGCTGGTGTCTGAACCATCAGGAGGAAAGACTCCTGCTAGTAAACCTGCTGCAAAGGACGCACCGGGACTGTTGTTTCAGCTGTGGTGCCTCCAGGGCTCACTCCCAATTAGGAAAAGTGCATTTATCCCGGGATTACCAAGCTATCACTGTCATCTTGGTCTTTGGACGGACTGTCACAAAGCATGACCCAACTCAATTTTTCCCCCCTGAATTATCTATGAAATGGATGTGCAGCTTACCCCAGGCCACAACTGATAACAACAACAACAAAAAAGAATAACAACAACTCCTCCTCCTCCTGCTCCTCCTTCTCCTGCTCCTCCTCCTGCTCCTCCTCTTCCTCCTCCTCCCTCTTCTCCTCCTTTTCCTGTTCAATCTGTTGCCCTCGAGAAAGTGCTCAGGAAAAAGCAGAGAGCAACAGAGAACACATTGTAGGGCCCTGCAATACTATTTTTGTGTGCGTGTTTGTGGTACTCAGGATTGAACTTGGGGGGTGTTCTATCACTGTGTTGCACCCCCAGCCATTTAATTGTGTGTGTGTGTGGGGGCGGGACTGGGGATTGAACTCAGGGGCATTCTACCTCTGAGTTACAACCCCAGTCCTTTTTGTTTTGTTTGTTTGTTTTTTAAACAGAGTCTCACTAGGTTGCTGAGAGTTTCACTAAGTTGGTAAGGCTGTCCTTGAACCTGTGATCCTTCTGTCTCAGCCTCCCATATACCGGGATTACAGGAGTGTGCCACCATGCCCTGCTAAAAAATTTTTTTTGAAACATGGTCTTGCTAAGTTGCTAAAACTGGCCTCAAATCTACAATCCTCTTGTCTCAGCTTCCTAGGTACTTTGATTACAGGCTTGTATCACCATGCCCAGCTTGGTTTTTGTTGTGTTTTGCAGTACTGGGGATTGACCCCAGGGGTGCTCTACTGCTGAGCTATGTCCCTAGCCCTTTTAAATCTTTACTTTTTTTTTGAGAAGGTTTTCACTAAGTTGCTGAGGCTGGCCTTGACCTTGTCACCTTCCCACCATTGCTTCCCAAGTAGTTGGAATTACCAGAGGCTGGGTACTTACCCATCCTCATGCCAGGGGTTTGGAAGTTGCTCATTAAAACAAAGTAGCTTCTTTCTTTTGGGACAGTTTGCAAGGAAGAGACAAACCGTTTGGATTTGTGAGAACTAGCCCGCTCTGGGAGTGCCCAGCTGCTGTTCCCAGGCACCTTGAGTGTCTGGGAGCAGGTCCTCCACCTTATTCGATACACCGGACACTTCCCGTAAGCCCAGTCAGTGGAGCCGTAAAGGAGATGCCTATTTCGGTGATGGGCCTGCGCCAGGCCCAGAAGCTTTGGTAACAGGAGCGAGTGGGAGGGGCCAGCGCCTCCAGTGGGCAGTGGCCGGGTCCGAGGCCAGCTTCCTCTCCCTTCCCCTCACCTCCCCAATTCGCCTCTGACCTCCTTCTTTTCTCAAAGGGCTGAAAAGCCCCTTCTCACACCACGCTTTCTTCTTTAGAAAACAAGTCCCTGGTTGTTCCATGTTGTGCTAAAAGGGAAAGACTTTGGAACGGCCGCTGGAAATCTAATGAGGACCTCACAGGCCAAGCAACAATGCTCCCTCCACGGGAAGCTTCAGCAGGGCTGCTACAGACCCCAGCGTCCCTGCTGATGGCGCTTGCACAAGAATGCAAGGAGGCGACCTGGGCCCTCACCGCAGTGCACAAGGTCACCTCCCCCCTTGTCACAGAAGTGCCGCAGAGGAGGGTCTGCCAGCCTCTGCTGGGGCTCCTCTCTCTGGGGAGCCAAGACCTCGAGACTGGCGCGCTTGCTCTGCCAGGCTTCTCCTCCAGGTGGCAGCCTGCATTCTCCTGAGGAAGCGGGGGCCCCCTGCTGGCTCTGGGGCAGCATGCACCTTGCAGTGGTTGTCCCTGTTTTTTGTCACCTGACACCGATTATCAATGATGCTGCAGAAGGAAGTGGCAAAGAAATCTATGAAAGCCATCCTGAGCCCTTCCAGGTGGACCCCACCAAGACTCCCTGGGAGAGGAGAGGTCCGAGCTAGGTGGATCTGAGTGCAGTGAGTACAGACTGGGGGGGAGGGGAGGAGGAGGAGGAGCCGCCACCATCCTGCCCTCTGGGGACTCACCGAAGTCTCTGCTCTCTAACTTGCACCCTGGGGACAGGTGTTCGTGTATTTACACAATCCTAGAGCAATCAGAGCACAGACAATGTTGTTCCTTTCTTCTTTCTTCGACAATCCTGGGGAGAAAGACCAGAGGGGCTGCCCCTGCTTGCTCTGGTGGATAGTAGGGGGTGTACTAGCAGCACGAGGGTGCACCAGCCCCAGGTGAGCAGGGCTTGCCATTAGCTGGGTGTCCCCCAACTGTTTACCTGCAGAAACCTGCATGAGGACCATGGGGGAGACTAGGGAGGGGGGTGCCTTTAACCTCTCTCAATAAGATCCAGGATAGCTAAAAACTGTGAGGCTGTTACAGAAATGCTGCTTTGAGACCTGTCCCAAGCCACTCACCCTGTTTTTCTGCCTTGTTGCCCCCTGGTCCTTTACCCATGCAAGAAAGCGTCTCTGATGTAACTCAGAGGTGTGAGCCCCAGGTGCCGTGCCTGTGCTGTTTCAGTGCCCAGCGCTTGGCCTAGTGATGCCCCTGTTCTCAATGCCATCCAAGCAAAAGCTGGACAGCTGGCCATGGCTCAAGGCTGATGGGCCACCTTCCCCCCCAAGTGATGAGGGACAGAGAGATGCTCAGCCTAGAGAAATTGAGGGGCAGAGACAAAGACCGGGCAGGACCAGGGCCCCCGGCTTCCCACCTCCTTGGGAAAAGCCCTCTGACTCATAAATGCTGATGTAAATGGAATTATGTTTTGATTTGTTGCTTTCCCCCTCCCTGCCCCCATCTTAGGTAACCAGACACACCTGTAGCTGTGACACCCAGAGCTGAGGCTCTCCGGTCTATTTGCAAAGTCTGAACCCAAGTCAGAAATGCCCAGAGTCTCACCTTCTAGCATGCAAGGGCAGGTTCAGACAGTGGTTGTCAGCTCAGGGCTGGGGTGGGGTGGGGGACAGCTGTAGCTGTGACAGCCTCAGAGAGGAGAAGGCAGGTGCCTTAAGGGATTGTGTTTATCTGCGAGAACCCTGCTGATGGAATTTCGCTGGCTCTGAAAGCAACAGACAGATGAGTTGCAAGATAGCTATGTCCTCGCTCAGAATAGCCCCCTCTGCCTCCTGCGAGCTGTGACTCCAATTCTAGGGAAAGACTTCCAGTAGCATTTGTACCCTCTCCTGTCTGGTCTGGTTTCCAAGAGGGCTTGTGGCGGAGGCCTGGGACCCTCAGGAAGTATTTAAGCATATACCCTGCCAGAAGCATGGGTTTTGGGGCACATAAGCTGCTCACCCTGAAATCCTCTCAGCCCCCAGTTTATCATGGGCTTGGCCTAGCAAAAGACTGGATCATAGCTCACTCAGGGACATGCATTCCAGGATGCGACCACAGGCTGATCTGCACCTAGTGCCATCTTTCTGTTTACCCAAGTAGAACGAAGGGAATGACTTACATAGGCAAGAATGGTGGCTATCCCACATTCCCGGCCACAAGCGGCCTCCTTTCATTTGCTGCCACATAGCTGCCCCCTGGGCCCTGCTCCTTTCTCCACAGATCCAGGCAGGCACAAGCTGCGACGTGCATCCCCACCACGCTTCCTCTGGGGTTCACAGCTAGGCTCGGTTTTCCAGCATCTTTTGGAGCTGTGGACAGTGAGAGGCTGTACCAATGCGACCGTGGCCAAAGTGACATGCCTGCTTTCAGGCATGGCACTGGAAAATATTCCAGGAGGTCCCCAGCTCACTCTTGCCCTGGTGCTGCAACCTGGGAAGCTCTGATAAGACCTACAGGGAGGCTGCAGGACGATGTGGGCGCCCTTGACCTGCAGTGGAGTGGGGCAAAACCAGCAACTTTTTCTGCAGAGCCTCTGAGTTTTGATGGTTGTCACTGTGGCTCAGCCTAACCAGCAAACCTCCCGCCCTCCAAGGAAGTTCTGCCTCCTGCCATGAGATGCTGTTCTAGGTACAGCCTGAGATCAGGTGGACCTCCACCACCCCCACAGGCTGCTGTCAGCACCCCTGTCCTTGTAGGCCTCCGGCCACTCCCCATCACCAACTGAAATGAAGACTGAAGAATGGATTTTCTGCAAAAATATCTAAAGAACAAGCTGGGTGTGGTGACACACACCTGTAATCCCAACACTTGGGGAGGCTGAGACAGGAGAATTGAAGGTTTGAGACCAGCCTCAGTAACTTAGTGAAACTCTCAGCAACTTAGCAAGACCCTGTTTCAAAATAAAAAGTCAAAAAAGGAGCTGGAATATATACAGCTGAGAGGTAGAATGCCTCTGGGTCCAATCTCCAGTACCACAAAACAAAACAAACAAACAACAAAAAACCCCTAAAGAGCAAATAAATGCTTTTGCCTATGCTGCTGGTATCCTTCAGGATTCTTTCCAAATGTGGATTCATGCATCTTTTTTCATTTTTCAAAATAGTTCATCTTGCATCCACTCCAGATGTAACTATGTAATGTGCTGAAGTGGGGGAAGTGGTGGAAGAAGAAAATAAATAAATAAATAAATAAAAGTCTTGATCTTTGTTTGAGAGCAGAGTAAATATCCTTCAAGACCCCCCATCATTATTTTCTTTTTAAAACTTTAATTTATTATGATAGAGTTTTAAGAGTTAGCCAGTATATAAAAAAAGGATAAAATCCCTTAGCTACATAAATCAACAATTCTGCCAAGTGTGGTGGTGCATGCCTGTAACCCCAGGGTTGCGGTCAACCTCAGCAACTTAGTGAGACCCTCCCCAACTTAATGAGACCTGTTTCAAAAGAAAGAAAATAGAGCTGGGTGTATAGCTTAGAGGTAGAACATCCTGGGTTCAAATTTCAATCCTCAGTACCAAATACATACATACACACACACACACACACACACACACACACACACGAAAAAAGAAATAAACAATTCTAGAGTTTTGGTTTTCACAAAATTCTCCAACAACTGTAACTTAAATAATGCTAAAGAGAGTTTAAGCATTTAGTTGTATCTAAGAGCTGGCTGAGAGAAGGGAAGCAGGTGCCAAGCACTGTGCAGATTTGGGGGTTTCACCTGGTCCCCTCCGGAGACAGGTCTGCTCCCAGCCTCCTGAGGGGTCAGCAGTTGGAGGAAGGATTTTCCACAGGTCTGACTCAGCCCACATCTTGGGGTGCAAAAAGTGCCCTTCTGCAGGTTGGTGGCAGAGGCCATGTTCCCTAAGAATAAAAAATAGGGCTTGGGGGTATAGCTCGGAGGTAGAACGCCCCTGAGTTCAACCCCCAGTACTGAAAAAAAAAAAGAAAAAAAGAGTCTCCCCCTTCTCCCCAAAGCATATGTGTAGCTACCTGGACTACATAGAGGTTTCTGGAATACAGGTGAAGTGAAACTAACACTGGAGAGCAGA
>PVLC010015986.1:25314-36384 GCA_004027655.1 Graphiurus murinus
CTCTCTCTCTCTCTCTCTCTCTCTCTCTCTCTCTCTCTCTCTCTCTCTCTCTCTCTCTCTCTCTCCTCTCTCTTTCTTTCTTGTACTGGGGAGGGAACCCAGGTGCCTTCTATAGACTTCAGGCGATACCCCGAGATCTATTTTATTCTTATTTGGGAACAGGGTCTCACTAAATTACTGAGAGCTGGCTGAGGCTGGCTTCAAACCTGCAGTCCTCCTGTCTCAGCCTCTCAAGTACTGGGATTACAAGCATGCACCACCATGCCTGGATTTTTTTTTTTGTACTGGGGATTGAACCCAGGGATATCCTTCCTCTGAGCTACACCCCCAGCCCTATTTTCTTTTATTATTTTGAAACAGGGTCTCTCTAAGTTGCTGAAGGTTTCATTACGTTGTTGAGGCTTGCCTTGAATCTGTGATTTTTCCTATCTTAGCCTTTAAGTACTAGGATTACAGTCATATACCACCGTATCTGGCTGTTATTTCTTTTAAAAGTACATAAATATATAAAACTATAAGATGTATGCACCTACATTAACACTGCTTGATCCTTTGCCTCAAAAAAAGACTTCTTATTTTGCTAAAGAGCTAGAGTAAGAGAGCTCCAACTGAAAGATACAGTGGCCCTCCTGTAACACTGGGACACTAAGGCAAGAGGTGTCTCTCCCATGAAGGGGAGATCCAGAGCTGGAAAGCCAGTGTGAGCAGTTTTCCCTTCCTTTCCCTTTCCTCCCATAACTTTCTTTTCCCTTTCCTTCCCCTCCCTGTGGCGTACTGTGGCCTACATGTATGTGTGTGTGTGTGTGTGTGTGTGTGTGTGTGTATGCGTGTGCATGCATGCTTGACATCTATGTGTGTGCGTGTGAGGCCACATGCCTCTGGCCTCTGCTCGTGCCCACCTCTGAATAATTTTCTTCTCTTTCTTTGCATATAGTCTTCTACACTTTTCCAAAGCACGATGGAATAAAACCTCTCCACTTGGGGACCCACATTATCCCCTGGATTTAGCAGCAGCTACAAGTGCCTCCAACTCTCTGCTGCCCATTTCCAATTCCAGAGAGAGAGGATGGGCACGGCACAGCCGGCCTGATTAGCCCCCTTGACCGGCTACCCACCCCTGTTCCACACACCTGAAGCGAGGCAAGAGGAGTCGAGGCTGCAGGGGTTGGGGGCAGAGGGGGAGAGGGGCTTTCAGAGAAGAGAATGTGAGCTTGGAAAGCACACCACAACTCCTCATCATGGTTGGCATGAAAAATAAGCAATTCTGTATCCTGTGTGTCAATATTCACATATAAAGGGTCTTTGGGTCCAGTTTCTTGCTTTATAATTACCGACCATATTGCTTTTACAATTTCTAAACCATTTTTGTTTTCTAAAACCAGAAAGAGAACGACACTGTTATTTTCCACACAGCTTAACTCTGTGTATGTCATTGCTAAATATCCAAGTACTCCCTTAGAGGGAAACAACCCAGCCCTTTAGATGATTTCCCTGAGTAGAAAAGTGGTTTTATTTCTCGACAAATTCATTCTATTCTAACATGATAGAATGTTCCCATTGCCCACATCACAGCATATCTTACGGCCAAACCCGCATGTGTAGAAGGACCAGCGTGAACCGACTAGCCTGAGCTGAGATGTTCCAATCAAGTTTGCAAACACATCGTTCTCTGCAAGATGCTGACACTGACATCCACATCCAGCCTTCTTATCTCCCTCCTGCCTTGCCTCTCGTTCTTCTGTGAATCACATTAAAGTTCTTTATCTCACGAGACACATGCAAAATCAATAGGCACGCCTTCCCTTGTGTTTATTGTCTCTGCCACCTCACACCACATGCATGTTACCACGGGGCATGCTCGCCTGCCTGTCTGATCACAAAGGCTCCACCACTGAATTCAAGGTGACATCCCTCCTAGCCTCAGACAAGTGACATTTCTATCACAATGCAGACCTATGGCTCAGGCACAGAACATTCTGGTTTTGAAGGATTCTTAGCCAACTCCCTCCAGTCTTAGTATCAGGATTAGTTAGTTGCTCTTCCAAATAACTGTGTTTGTGGCTGCTGCTGTTTGCTTCTATGGGTGGACCTCTGTCACTGTCATTTAGTCAAAATCTAAAGCCACACCAATAGCCCACTTGTTGCGGTGTTCAGGATTTCAAGGGGGTATTTTGTGTGTTAGGAACTTGTTCCCAGTTTGATTTTGAGTTCTAGTGCTTTTCATTCATCAACTTCATTCTACTTCTAATTTATAATCTTTCATTGTATCACACAAACTTTGTAAGTGGCTTTAAATTTTTTAGAACAAGGCAGGGTATAAATTTTACAAACTCAAGTCTTAGCCATTAGAGAAGGCAGTACGCAAGACCAAAGAGAAAAACACACGAAATGTAACTTGGACCCTTGAAATGCTTTCACTTTAAGTCAGTTTTGTTTTGCCCACTGCTGAGTCCTATCATGTTGGTAGATATGTTTGAAGTGTGTGGTAATGTCTTAAATGACTATGGGCCAACGTAGAGGCAGCCCATGTCATGTGGCGTTGGCACTCACAGGCTCTGACCTTTTTTTTTTGGTCAAATAGCATACTCTCCCAGCCTAGTACAACCTGTTCTGGTGGTTCCACTGGGGCCGACAGCAGCTGTTAATCGTTTACTGCCTGCCTTCCCCAGCAACTGGTGACAAGATCTGCTCCCTTTGGCTCCCGCCCTGGTTTTGCCTCCTGGCC
The DNA here is from genome assembly GCA_004027655.1 of Graphiurus murinus. NCBI lineage: Eukaryota > Metazoa > Chordata > Mammalia > Rodentia > Gliridae > Graphiurus > Graphiurus murinus. The sequence continues at coordinate 28,040 of PVLC010015986.1, forward strand.
TCCCTATATAAACTCTTGCTTGTTCAAATAAAGCTGAGATCCTGCAGTGCCTGATCGCTGACTAGACTCCCGCTTGGTGCAGTTTCTTGGGGGGTTATCTTGACTCCCTGGGGTGGTGGGCCCGGCGGTCGACACTCTCCCTTTCGCTCGGCCCCCGGCAGGTGAAGGCAGCTGGTCTGCTTGGTCTACCCGCTGTTGCCTAGGACGCTACAGGCCAAGTTCAATCCTTCTTTCCACTTAAGAGACCTGACTGCTTCTAACTCTGCCTAAAGTCCCCAAACCCAGTCACCTTCTGATCATCTTGTATTTTCCTGAATTTCCTTCCAACTCTGACAAGGCCCTCAAGACACCATTTGGAACGGGTGATTATTTTCAGATATAACATCTCAGCACTGCCACATCCTCCCCATCCTTTGCCCATAACTACCCACAACACCAGGGGAAATGCTGATGCTGGTTCTAATGAATGAATCAAATGGCTCCTGAGATATTGATTAAGCTTCAACGGAGCACTCTGCAGGAAAAGAAGTAGAGTACAGCCATGCTCTTAAATCAGTTTCCAAAAACACAGCAACTGTGCTGCCATTAAAACACAGCTTGTTCTCTCAGGAAGTGAGTTCAAGTTGAACCAGCTGGGTGAAGTGAGAGAGAGAGACAAGGTTTAAGCCCAAACTCTTTTGGGACATCACCTGAATTTTCCTGAACATTGTTTACATATCTAGAATGAATCTAAATGTCTCCAGTTGCATGAACATAATTGACAATCATACTAGCCTTAATTCGCAAAATTTGAGGGCTCTCAGTAGCCCCTTGTGTTAATTAATTTTTTTTCTCTGGGATAAAATACCTGAGAAAAACAACTTAAAGAAGGCAAGCTTTATTTTATGTATGTGTGTATTTTGTGGTACTGTGAATAGAACCCAAGGGTGATCTACCGCTGAGCTTTTTATTTTTTGCTTTGAGACAGGGTTTCGCTAAGGTGTCCAGGCTGGCCTTGTACTTGCAATCCTCCTGCCTCAGCTGCCAGTTTAGCTGGGAATGACAGAAGTGCATCATCACACCCAGCTGGAAAGATGTATTTTGGCTCATAGTTTCAGAGATCTCAACCCATGGTTGGCCAGCTCCGTGCTTTGCGCCTGAGGTGGGGTAAAGCGTCATGGCGGGAGGGTGGGGCCAAGGAAAACTGCCCCGCTCGTAGCTGTGAGGAAGCAGAGAGAGAGAAGGGGCTGGGAACAAGACATCGTTCCCAAGGACGTGCACCCAAGGAACTCCTCTCCCCAACAAGACCCTGCCTCCAGTTCCCACCCCAACCCTAAGAATGCCATCAGCTATGGATCCCGCAGAGGGGCAATCCACTGGAGAAGTCAGGGCCTCGTGATCCAGTCACTTCCTCAAAGCCCCAACTCTGGACATTGCTGCACTGGGGCCCAAGCCTTCAACATGCAAACCTTTGGGAATATTTCAAATCCAACCATAACACCCCTCCAAATAGAGAACCAAGGCATTGCCCCCGCCTTGTGCTCTCTCTTGAGTCACTCCTATTTCATCTCCAGAATTTCTAAGTACTTCTGGTTCCTCAGAAATAAGTTTGCCACTCCAGAAACTTTGCAATTACTAAAAGGAAACATAGGTCCAACTCTCCAACATATAGGTACTGGTAGAGACTTCCTCAACAAGAACCCTAAAGCTCAGGAAAGAAAATTGAGAATCAATAAATAAGGTGGCATAAAATTAGAAAGATTTTGCCCAAAGCCGGGCGTGGTGGCGCACACTTGTAATCCCAGCATTTGGGAGGCTGAGACCGGAGGATCCGGGTTCTCGGCCAGCCTCAGCTACCTAGTGAGGCACTCCGCAACTTAGTGAGATTCGGTTTCAAAATAAAGAATAAAAAAAAATAGGGCTGGGGGTGTAGCTCGGAGGTAGAATGCCTCTGAGTTCAATCCCCAGTACCGCACAAAAAAAAAGAAAGATTTTTCCCAGCAAAAGAAACAATCAGCTGGGCATGGTGGCACATGCTTGTAATCCCAGTACTTGGGAGGCTGAGACTGGAGGATCAGTTAAAACACTCCTTGGTATGTTTCCAAAAATATTAAAGTTGGAGTACCATAGTGATGGCCGAGCATGGTGGTGCATGCTTATAATCCCAGTACTTGGAAGGCTAGACAGGAGGATGGCAGGTTTGCAGCCAGCCTCAGCTACTTAGTGAGGCTCTTCACAACTTAGTGAGACTCAGTTTCAAAATAAAGAATAAAAAATGGGACTGGGGGTGTAGCTATGAGGTAGAATGCCCCTGGGTTCAATCCCCAGTACTGCAAAACAAACAAACAAACAAAAAAACAAAAAAGAATACCATAGTGATAAATGCATACCAATGTTTATAGCAGCACAATTCACAATAGCCAAATTATGGAACCATAAATAGCCAAATTATGGAACCTAGGTGTCCTCGATGAGTGAATGGATAAAGAAAACATGGTGTATACACACAATGGAATTTTACTTAGCCATAAAGAACAAAACTATGTCATTTGCAGGAAAATGAATGGAACTGTAGAGAATCTTATGCTAAGTGAGATCAGTAGTCTCAGAAAGTCAAGGGTTGTATGTTTTCTCTCATGTGTGGGAGCTGGAGAGGAAACAAAAGGGACTTCAGTTAAATGAAGAGAGAGATCAGCAGAATGGTGGAAAGGGATCAGAGAAGAGAGGTGGGGATGAGAAAAATGAGGCCTGAGGCAGGAAATGGTCCAAATAATGGCATGTCTGTGTATGAAGGTATCACCACCAACCTCACAGAGATGGAGGGACGAAGACCAGCAGGGTGGCGTACGGTGGGAAATCTACCAAGTGATGTATGTCTGCATGTATGAATATCACGTGATGTGTGCATGTATTACACATCACTTCAAATTTCACTATGATGTATAATTACAATGCACCAATAAAAATATATTAAAAAAAGAAGTTTGTCATCCCAATCTCCATACCAAGGTAGCTCAGAGCCCACCTGCCTCTGAGGTCCCTGTGAGAAAACTACTTGGCCAAAGCAAAGGAATTGTTCCTGAGAAATGCTGTGCAACCCCCAAGGTTCCAGAATACTCTGAGGCCTGTGACAGAGTGGGGCAGGGAGGAGACCGGCTCTCTGGCACGGTTACACTTTCTGTCTTCTGTGCCCCTACCCAGCCTGGCTTGTATCTGGGCGTCTCACGTGTACCTGCTTTCACCAGTCACAAGCACCTCTTCTGTCCTCTCCAGGTACCTCACTACAGAATCCCTTCTGACTAAAAAGGAGAAGCCTCACACTTACCAGTTTTCGTCAATGTCTGTTCAATGTATCTAGAAGGTTTCCCATCCCATGCTTGGTAGAGTCCGGATTCAGTCCAGAGTTGTTATATCTATCACATGAAAGAAATCCATCCTCCCAATTCATGTGGCCAATGACCAGGAGTCTCTGTTTCCTGAGAGCACTGGGCCACCAGATGGAGCAGCCCCATGAGGAGCATCTATTTCTGCCACTAAGTGACCAGCAGAGGGTACCAGGGCCTGCAATGCCTGGAAGTCTCACCTCCAGACATCTGCTAGTCTGTTCTGTACATGGTCCCCTGAGCAGACCAAAGAGACAAGAAGATGAGCAGTCAGTACTTTAAGCCTTGTTCATTATTAAGTTTTTTCTCTCCCTTTTCCCTTCTTCTTTTATATTAGTGCTATGTTTCGTCTTTCTTTAATCAGGGAAAGGTTTATGTGACATTTTTCAAATGGCCACTTTGGATTGGAAATTTCTGTGTCAGGGACCTTGAGGGCTTTCCAAATCTGCTCCCTGCTCAGAAAATTCACAGCTCTGTCTCCAGCAGTTTGCAAGGTGCAAACACTCTGAGTTCCAAGTCAAGTTAAGTACTGCCTCTGGTTAAGGTAGACTCTCCCTATGCTGGTTAAAAGGAGGCAGGACTGTGCTGGTTTTCCAAACTGATGGGGTTCTAGGAAGACATGCAAGACATCTCATCAAGAAGATGAGCTAGGTGACCTGCTGGAGGCCAGCTCTGGGGGCGGCACAGAGAAGGCAAGCATAGATCATGGAGGGCAGGTGTGTACGTGGGCTGGCTGTGTGTGTGCCGTTTATCCAGCAGATCACTGAAGGGAAACAGCTTGGTCAGATTTGCATTACTGAATAGCAAGCTGGGGCCTAAGGAGGAGGGATAGGGATAGAAGTGGCCAGCCAATAAGAACATTGCAAATAAACTGTAAATGACAGAGGTCTGACTAAAGAGTAGAGGGCTGCAATAAACATGATTACAATGATATTATCATGTGTGAATAGTCAGTAACTCTTCATTGTTATTGAACGTGTATTGCTTAATTTTCCACAATGATCTCCTATTTTGTTGTTGTTGTTGAACACAAATTCCATACACTGCAGTCAGCTAATATGTCACTTCTAGTGTATAGGTTACCTGGATTCTTGCCAGAAGATCAAGAAGCTCTGGCTTGTGTCTGGCACTGCTATCTTGGGATCTGTCACAACGAGGATGTCCTAAGCCCAGAACCACTGCAGCCCTGGGTCTCAGGGAAAGCTGGTGGCTTGTCACCCTGGCCCCAAGACCTGGACTGACCCAGAGCAGGGCCAGCATTCAGCCTCCTGTCTTTCTTCTGGCTGTGACATTGCCCAGTCCTTTTCAGGACTTGGAAAAATTGCCAGCTTCCCTCTGGGAGCAGCTTAGGCCTGGTTATCCAAAGCCCGAGTTCCTTTCCAGCTTGAGAAGGAGCCATGCCGTGCACGAGGTGATTTATAAGATGAACTTACAGGGACCCAAGAGACAAACTAGCTCAGAGATGGCAAACTTTTCCCATAAAGGGTTGGATAGGAAATAGTTTAAGCTTGGCAGGCCACACAGTCTTGGTTTCTACTGTTTAACATGGCTGTGAAGTACAAAAGCAATCATAGATGACATGTAAACCAAGGAGTGTGGTATGCTCCAATAAGTCTTGATTTAGAAACACAAATCTGAATGTCATAAAATATGGCATCATTATATCATATTATTATATCATTATTATATCATTGTATCATATAACTATATATTATAGAATTGGTACTAGCATGTTAACATATAACACACTAGTTATATAATTATATTATACAGAATGTAATTAACATAATATAGAATTAATACTATATTTTATATATAGCATATATTACTATACTAATACTATATGTTTTATAATACTAGCATGTTACATGCTAACTATATGTTATATAAATAACTATTAACTATATATTACATAATGTTAACATATTAGTATTAGTTATTTAATATATAGTAATATGATAAGATATACAATGATATTACATATTAGACTATAAAATATTCTTATATTTTGTGTCATAAAATACTCTTCATTTGATTTTTTTCCAATTTAAAAATGTAAAAGTCATTCTTAACTTGTGGGCCACATTAGACAGGTGGCAGAAGAAATTTGGACTGTAGGTTCCACTTTGCCAATCCTTAACTTAGCACCTTTCATCTCTGAGGACCAGAGTAGTCAACTGACTCACCCCAAGTCATACTACAAGTGAGTGAGAAAAGTCAAATTAGAACTCAAGTCTTTATTCCTTGCAAAAAAGAATCCTTTCATATGAAAGAGTTGTATACCCAAGAACCTCTTAAAAGGTCAGACACACAGAGCTAGGTCTTGTATTCCGCCCTGTGGCTGCTTAATGCCGCTGGTGCCTGTCTCCTAGTAACCACAGCCTCTCTGGTGAAAGACTGCTCTGACTCCTTATTTATAACTTATTTCCCAATAGAGACGATGAGTGATTTGATTATATTTAGTTACAAGAGCCAGGGAAATCCTGATCTACCATCTTAGGATAGATACACACTCCAGCTGCCTGCTGGAGATGAGAGGAAACAGAGAAAGCTGCGGTGTACAGAGTTGCTCCTGTTGTCAACACCAAGGGTCACGTAGCAGTTATTGACCGCCCGGCGCAAGTAGCAGATGGCACAGGAGACAGAGGCCAGCAGGAAGGCAGTCTCCCTGGAAACCTGTCTGCAAGTCCCTACTGCAGGGAGCACCTGTTGGTTTGGCCTCCCTCTCCCACTTTGTTAGCATGACTTTGCTTCTGGCTCCTGGAATCATGTTCCTGAGAATGAATTCTGTTGCCTCTCAAGGGGCTTTCTTGCTTCTGTGGAAAATCGGATGATCTGAAGTCCAGAGACAGGCTGCAAAACATCACCAAGCCACCAAAAGCCTCTCACCAGACACAGTCTCAGGCCCCAGCCAAGCGATTCCAGGTGGAGTTGGGCAGAATTGACAAGTTAGTGGAAACCAGAGACGGTGAGCGAGGAAGAATTATCAGCGATTATCTAGTGTTGTCCAACACCATATTTTATTTACTTTTTCAGGCCCAGAGGCGGAAGTGACATGTCAGATCCCCCAGCAGATTCAGCAAACCCAGATCTTGTTCCTCACCGTCTTGTGACCTGGTGCCCGAGCAGCGCTTACAAGGCAGACGACATTTCCAAGCAGATTCATGAACAGATATGAAACACCAACACGACTCTGCAGAACCTGCATTTCTGCCCACAAATGTGAAGAGACAATGCCGTGTCATTACATGAGCATACGAAAATAGGAGAAGCAGCATTTATTTAAAATAAGGAACGGCTGGGGTGGGACGGGGAGGGAGAATTAATGAAGTAAACACTTCCACTGATATTATATAATATGTGAGGAGACCAATGCTAATCTTTTTTTTTTTTTGTGGTACTGGGGATTGAACCCAGAGGCATTTTATCTTCAAGCTATACCCCTACACCCCTAGCCTGATTTTATTTCTTATTTGGAAACAGGGTCTCACTAGGTTGATAAGAGCCTCACTACTTGTTGAAGCTATCCTCGAACCTGTGATCCTCCTATCTCAGCCTCCCAAGTACTGGGATTACAAGTGTGTGACACCACACCCAGCTTCAATGCCAATCTTAATATCCTAGATGGGGGAGGAGGGAGAGGGAAGGAACTGGGGGAAAGCCCACCAAGTGCTGTGTGCATGTATGTCACTCTCACTGTAAACTGCATTATGATGTGAGACTATAATGCACCAGTAAAAGTATTTTAAAAATGAATTTAAAAAACATAAATAAGGAACAGAGAGACTGGTGTTACAAGTGACTGGAGGCATCCAAGGAATGAATTTCAAAGCTTTCACTGGAGGGTGAGGTTCTCAGATTCCATGGCTCAGGACGCACCAGTGTCTGTTCTTTGGGCAAAAGCACGGAGCCTTCACTCAGGAATGCTGTGAACTTGGAAGAAGCAGTTGTCATATTTTCTGGTCACTCGTTCAGGAACTACTACGTTTGGGGATGCTTTTTATATGCATAGTTTTTTAAGTGAACAGCTACATATTGATGATAATATAACCCATTATTAATTTAGGAGCAATTCGCTGCTCTTTTGGTTTCCTATCAAATGCTTCCCCCATCACACCCCACAGACACGGCGGGCATACAAGCTGGGTGACCGAAATCAGGCCTCAGGGACAGGGGAAAGGCTAGTGGGATGCTGGGCAGGTGTCATAATGACTTCCAAAGCGGGACCACTGTCATAGGGAAAAATAGAACACTGGTCACACTCCAGTGGTGCCTGGGCGACCATCCTTCAGGGCCCTGGGAGGAGGAGGCTGACTAGATGGTTTCTGGGTCTCTGTATCAGGCAGTCTCTGGTTTATTCTTAAAAAAAATTTTTTTTGGGGGGGTCAGTACCGGGTGTTGAACCCAGGACCTTGAACATGCAAGATGAGTACTCTACTGCAGAACCCCCAGCCCATGTTCATTCTTTTTTTTTTTTTTTTTTTTTTTAAGGTACTGGGGATTTTGAGCCTCATACATGCTTGGCAAACACTCTACATCCTCAGCACCCCCAGAAGTATGGTGTGTGTGTGTGTGTGTGTGACTGGCGATTGAACCCAGGAACATGCTTCTTCTGAGTCATGCCCCCAGCCTTTTAATTTATTTTACTTTGCAACAGGGTCTTGCTAAGTTGCCGAGACTGGCCTCAAACCTGCAATCCCCCTGTCTCTGCTTCCCAATGCAGGCATGTGCCACTGTGCCTGACTCCCATGTTCATTCTTTATTGACAGGCAGGTCTGGTCTTGGTGTCCATGCTTCCTAAGAATACAGTGTTGAGCTGGGCGTGGTGGCGCATGCTTGTAATCCCAGCATTTGGGAGGCTGAGACCGGAGGATCCGGGTTCGCGGCCAGCCTCAGCTACCTAGTGAGGCACTCCGCAACTTAGTGAGACTCGGTTTCTTTTTTTTTTTTTTTTTTTTTTTTTTTTTTTTTTTTTTTTTTTTT
>PVLC010015987.1:0-36034 GCA_004027655.1 Graphiurus murinus
TCTGAGAAAGCACTCCAGTGTAGTTATGTCCATTTTTTAAAAAGTCAAACTTGTTCTTCCTTATATCTTCAAAGCAATAAAAGTATATACTGTAATAGATTTATTTCTCATTCAGTTGTATTAAATGCTTTCATTCCTTTGATGCAAAACATCTTTTAGTGGAATCAAATGTCCAAAATAATAGAAAGTAGGATTTTGGATGGAATAATTAAATTTATCTCTGCACTAACTTGTTGCACGGTGAGATTTTGTCTTTGTGGTAGCAGACTGCATTGATATCAATTACTCAGTGCTAGAGGCGACCTAAGGTACCATCAGCTCTGACCATCATTGCTATGTGGGTGAAACCGGTTGTGTTTCATGTTTTAGCTGCTATCAAGCCACTCACTAAAGGAACAAAGCAACTCAGATGCACCACTTGATCCCTGCTGGATACTGAGTGGATGAAGGCTTCGTCTGCTCCTAGCATTTGACCAGTCTGAAGTGCTGGTGGCTTGAGAGGTACATTACTGAAGGGAACATAATGCCCACTGTCATCCCTGTGTATTCTGATATAAAGGTCTGTTCTGTGCTTGCTAGACTGCAAGCCCCTCCAAGGTAGGATTTATGTCTTTACTAGCTTTCCTGCCTTCTTTGTTGCTAACCTCAGAAATGAATTCTAGTTAATTAAGGGGGAAAAAAGAAAATTATTGGAAGAATAAGAAGGGACACACAGAGACGACAAAAGAGAAGGCAGGAAGAGGAGATTTGGACTAAGCAGTAGTTAAGAAGTGGGAGAGGGAGTACCAGGAGGGAAAGGAGGAACTGATGGAAACCAAAGTTCAAATTATGCTGTGCTATATAGGAAGGGATCACTACCACTCTCTCTAATAAGCACCCCGGCGAGGTAGAATTGGGGTGGGACATAAAGAGAAATTCATCAAGACCTCTGTACATGTTTATATGACTTTGAGGCTCATGATGATGTATAATTATAATGTACCAATAATGATATAAAATTCAATTTAAAAAAGAGGATCCCTAGAAGTTTTCAGAGACAGGATATTATCAAGGACCCCCACCATCAACTCCAAGAAGTGAATGAAGGGACCAATTTTAATCAACTTTTGAAGGCTATGCCACTCTCTTCAACATGTTCTGCTCTAGGAGCAAGTGTCTAACTGAGCGGCATTAGGTCACATGCCTTTGCTTTGGATGCTCCAGGGAGATGTCAGGAAAGATGCGGAGAAAGGATCTTCCATGGAGCCTTTAGTGTTCTGTAGTAGGGCAGAACTTCTCTGTCTTACTACCCAACTGAGGTTTCAGAGAGAGAAGGAAAGGTCATCGGGGCTCTTAGAAGGGAGAAATGGTTATTACTTGGCCAGGAATGTACATGTATAGCAAATACTCAATAAATATTTTTGACTGAATGAGCAGAAGAAGGAATAAATGAATTAATTAATTATTGCTGCGAAAGAGACACAGAGAACCTATTTCTTTCCAATGTAAATCATATGGTGGTCATCATAATCACAACACACACTCAAATATTTCTTACCATTGCTGCAGAGGCACTCAAGTTATTTCTTTTATATGTATAATTTTTTTGGTACATTGAAATTATACATGGTAGAGAGATTCAAAGTGATATGTTTATATATGTACACACTATCTCTTGGTGTGTTTCTCTCCGTGCCCCCCTTCCCCTCCTCCCTCCCTTCCTTGTACAGGTTAGTGAGATTGGTGGTGATACCTTCTGTAGGGACATAACATTTGCTCTGCTTCCTTTTCCCTCTCCTTAATCCCCTTCACCCTCCCCCAGCCCTTCTACTATTCTACTGTTCCCACTCCTTATTATTATGAAATTCCTTTTTTTTCTATTTTCTCTCTAGTTTACACTTATGAGAGAAAACATATGACCCTTCACTTTCTGAGACTGGCTGATCTCACTTAGCATCATATTCTATAGTTCCATCCATTTTCCTGAAACTCACATATTTTTTTATTATGGCTGAGTAAAACTCCATTGTGTGTGTGTGTGTGTGTGTGTGTGTGTGTGTGTGTGTGTGTGACATTTACTTTTTCTATTCCAATAGTATCTGGAAACAAATTTATACTAATCAAACTCTGTTTTCTAATTTGTTTTCCTTATGAAATCAGGGAAAATGGACAGCTTGTAATATTGGTTCCCCCCCCAAAAAATCCTAAAAATGAAACCACTTTATAACAATAATATATTTAAAAGGAAGTCTATAATTGTGTTTAGAGTGTTAATAATATCACTCAAAATGTTAAAATTATGTTTTCCACTACATTCAACTGAAGCAAGCTAATTTTCTTCCTTTCTTTATAAATAATGATAGTAATTCATTGGTAATAGTATTAAAATTATACCACAAAGCACAGCATCTTTTAAAAGATTTCTGTTTCTTCATTGTTGAAGTGTCTTACGTCATTTTCACATCCTGATTGTGACACCTGGCTATGAGAGTTATAGAAGAAAAAGATGGTGCCTGCATCATGCAGGCAATGGGAAATTCAACTGAAATCGCTGCCCAGTGAGTGAAAGATGATATAAAATAATTTAAAATGTATACCATTAGGCAGAAAACTTGTGACTTCATATGTGTGTTACTCATATGTCAATTTATTCTAAAAGCCTTCCTGATGTGTGCTAAATCCTCCTTTAGGACAGCAAAATGCAAATTAAAATACAAAAGAAGAGTTGGGCATGGTGGCACACTCCAGTAACCCCAGAACTTGGGAGGCTGAGACAGGAGGATCACAGGTTTGGGAACAGCCTCAGCAAGTAGTGAGACTCAACAACCTAGTAAGACCCTGTTTTCAAATAAGTTGGGCTGGAGGTGTAGCTCAAAGGTAGAAAGCCTCTGGTTCCACCCCCCAGTACCACAAAAAAAAAAAAAAAAAAAGGTTGAAAGTGTAACTTGGAAGCAGAATGTCCCTGGGTTCAATTCCTAGCACCACAATAAATGAATACATACATAAACAAATTAAAATAAATAAACTTGAGCATGGTGGTGCACACCTGTAATCCCAGTACTTGGGAGGCTGAGACAGGAGGATCGCAGATTCACAATCAACCTTAGCAATTCAGCCAAACCCTGTTTCAAGATTAAAAAAAAAATATGAGTGGAGGTGTAGCCCAGAGATAGAATTTCCCTAGGTTCAATCCCCAGTAACACACACACACACACACACACACACACACACACACACACAAAATTTAAAAAGAAGAAGAGGTGGGGGGATAAATATGATAATAAAATTGGTAATACCCACTGGGAAAGGAATTAATGTAGAGGTAACATCTGACTTCTGCTGCCCCCCAATATCTCCACAGGAACACCGTATGCCACCTAAGTAGATTACGGCCCCCTATTTTTCAAGAATTTACTTTTCTAATCTCTTGCTCAATGTGATACAATTCCGCTTCTGCTATAAATTTCCTAGTCTGTTCCCAGATAAAGTATTGGATATCACCATGCATGCAGTTGCTCAAGTGGTCCCTGATTCCATTCTGTCCTCACCCTCAAGCTGGCTTGATGTTGCACTTCCTGAGTCTTCCTTCTTCTCATCCTTCTTTCCTAGCCCATGTTCCCCGCACCTCTCCCAGCACTGTTACATCCCCCTCTTGTTTTCAGTCTCATTCCCTGAATTCATTCTCAAACACACGTCACTTGCCTATTGTAAACACGCCAGTTTGTTTCCACTGTTTCTAGAGTCAAGGTCAAGTTGCCCAGAAGCCTAGGGCACACTTATTTCACACCATCCCCACTGTGCAACTTACCATAGCTTTCCAATGTGCTCTCCAACCTGACTTGGATGCCTGTTAAGATTTTAATTTTGATTTTAATGGGATATGGTATTGGTTCAAACAGATACCATGGTAAAACAGAAAAAAAAAAGAAAAAGAAATTTTCCAAGCTTTTCAAACACAAGGAATTCAGGCACATGATGACCTTAGTTGTTTGGAATTAGCTTTGTCTTGTCACTCATTTGGCACTACACTGCTTGAATGATTTAAAGATTGCAAAGTGGGGGCTAGAATGTAGCTCAGTGGTAGAGCACCTGCCTAGCATGTGCAAGGCCATGAGTTCAATACCTGCACCACAAATAAATAAATAAATAAATAAATAAATAAATAAATAAATATTAAAAGGCCAAGAAAGAAAAGCCCTTGAATTAAAAAAAATTTTTTTTGCAAAGTTCCTACTGCTGTATACTCAATTGGTTCTACTGAGTCCCTTAAATCCTAGGATCTAAATTAATGCCAGTTGCTAGTGGAGTCAGCGTGCACTTTTTTTTGACTTATTCTTTATATAGCAAGGTGGATCAGCAAACAATTAAACTATTAAATGCTGATGGTGCTTGTCTTGGTCAACATTTTCACTGATATAAACCAAAACAACTGACCACACAGTTTAGAGGACGGAAGATTTGTTTGCTCACCATTTTTGGAGATTTCAGGGTTCAGACCATGTGAGGCCAGGTCTGCGGAGCTTAGGACATGGCAGCAGGGAGAGACCAAGGACTTTATTCTCACACCCTGGAGGCCAGAAGCAAGAAAATGAGCAACCAAAGGAATTCAAAGACAAAGGCACAGTCCCTAAGGCCACACCCCCAGGGACTTATCTCATCCAGCCACAACCCACCTGCCTAAGTTACCACCCAGTAAATCCATTACAATGGATTAATCTACTGATGAGATTACAACCCTCATGACTTTATTATATGGAGCCTGAACATTAAAACATGAGCTCTTCTGGGGACGTTCTACCTCTCACCATAACAGCACTATAGTTTGAATGAGTCCTACAAAGTTCATGTGTCAGAAACTTAATCCTCAGTGCAACAGCATTGGAATTGGGGTCTAATAAGAGGTAACTAGGTCATGAGGGTTCTGCCCCTGAGAGTGGATTAATATCATGGTCACAGGAGTAAGATAACTGGAGAGTGAGTTGTCACAAAAGTGAGTTCCACCCTCTCTCCTGCCCTGTGATGCCTCTGCCCTCCTATGACTCAGCAGCAAGGCCTTCACCAGATGTGGTCTCTTAACCCTAGACTTCCCGGCTTCTGTAATCATGAGCCAAAGAAACTTCTACTGTTTTTAAAGTACACAGTCTGTACCATTCTGTTGTAGCAATACAAAATAGACAACGACAGAGGAATAAAGAAGTTGAGCAGGGTTTGTATTAAAGAGCTTAAATCTCATTATGGTACCACTTGAACAATGAAGAAGTCTAGGTTATCTCACTCTGTAATTCATCTAAAAGTAAACAGGTACCTGTGTGTAGAAAGAAGACTTAAAATACCTGGGGTTAACAAAGCAAAAATTCTTAATACGTAAGCCATATAAGAAGCATTTCTGTATTTGTGTTAAATGATATCTGTCTACTTCACAGCCATGCATAGAGGTTTTGATGGTAAACTTTACAAAATGATTTAAAATCTGAACATTTACTTGCCCGGTGGATAATCTGGGTTCACTTTACTTCTAAACCAAGAAACTCCTCAAAAATACAAAGAAGGTAATTTCTGAAAAATTTTACTGAACTTTCTGAGCCATGTGCAAAAAAATAACACACACAAAAGAATCTGACAGATCTATTTGGGTTTCAGAAGGCAATCGCAGCACTTTGCTGAGCTAAACTGTTAAAAGTCCTTATTGCTAGAACTCTCTTTCATGCTGAAGCAGTATGTGCATTTTCACAGATTTTCAGCTTTCTCTCAATAAAACTGTTGGAGAATTGAAAAATAGAGCTTCTTAGTTGTAGTGCAGAATTAATTGTTCACACCAGGTTTAGGCTAATTTGCATGAATTTCTTTTTATTGATGCTAGAGTTATTGTTGATTTCCAAAAAAATAAAAAATATATTATTTCCCCATCATACAAAACACAAAAACAGGTTCAATCAGAAACTTTAATTTTTAGAACAATCACACTCTTCAATGATTCATCTCCCCAGAACTGAGAAAAACAGTTCAGTGCTTTCTGTCAGGGAAGCAAAATGTGAATTTTGATTGGACATGGAGGAAATAGTTCTGTTTCAATATCTCATTAAAAGCCACCTGCTGCCTTAATAATGGTTGCATAATTAAAATGCTATTCTGAAATTTGGTATTACTTAGACATTGTGGACAGAAAGAGAAAGCTGATTAAAACTATCTAATTTGAGACTAAGGTAGCAATTTGTAGAAAGGGTGTACTGAATGTGTTTGACAAATGCAATCAGAAAAGGCCAGAGAAAGTTTTGATTTGGAAAGGAAATGAATCCAGTCACCTGCCTGTGAGTCCCTTTGACTTGGCCTCACCCACAACACGGCTCTCTACTACCCTTTGACAGAAGACTCCTTCATTTTTTACATTTATACTAAACCTACCAGTGATTTTCTAAAAATGATTTCTTTTTCTCTTTTTTCTTTTCTTTCTTTTTTTGGAAAGAACTGAACTGGCCATATCCCAAGATAATCATTTCAATAACAAAGATGTGGAGCTGTGGCACCGGAATAAATTAGGAATTAAGTAGGGGAATCATAGGAGAACTTGTCCCAAATGCGTGATTGCCGAGAAATTTCAATGAAGCCAGCATTCTTTCTGTATTAAAGTGGCAGACCTTATCAATAACACAGGAACCATAATCAATGGATTGCCCCATCAACTAATGCAGTGTTTCTTAAGTGAGAGGTGCTGTTTTAAAGGCTGTGTGTGTGTGTGTGTGTGTGTGTGTGTGTGTGTGTGCCCACGCGCGCGCAGAAGTTACTTTTCACCCCTTATTTCTTTTCCAGGTGATGTTCACAGTCCCTCAATATCCTGGCCAGGCATCTCTCTGACCTCAGTGCTGGGAAATTGGACTCCTCTGCGTGCCCCAGCCCCACCGCCCTCTCGGGCCTGCATTCTGTCTGTTCACTATTGTTTCTATGCAGGTCTCAACTCCTTTGGACTCCACGAAGCCTGGCAGTCCCTCCTCCTCGCCCCCTTCCCCAGGCGCATAGTCCTTTCACTCTTCCCAGACTCTGCGCATGCTCTTTCCTCTGAGTACCCAGGGGCTGTATCTGGTTTGGAAAAACTGACTCTGCTTGGTGCTTCCACATGCTCTTCTCATTGTGATATATTAACAGTGACAATATTTCTTGAGGGTTCATTGTGTGCTAAACACTGGTCTCATATGTGAGTTAGGGGCATTCTACCTCCGAGCTATACCCCCAGCCCTATTTTTTATTCTTTATTTTGAAACAAGGTCTCACTAAGTTGCGGGGAGCCTCACTAAGTAGCTGAGGCTGGCTGCGAACTCGAATCCTCCAGTCTCGGCCTTCCAAGTACTGGGATTACAAGTGTGCGCCACCATTCCCGGCTCTGAGCTCTTTTAATTCTTAGAGAAAAAAAAAAAAAAAAACAAAAACAAACAAAAAAAAAAACCTATGAAGTGAGGAAATATTATTCTCATTTTAGAGAAGAGGAAACCAAGGTTTGAACAGGGTAAGTGATTTGTCCAAGGCTACATACCAGCCAACCCTTAAGGCTGCCTGTTAAGAACCAGGCTACATAAAACTCGAGGTAGACGCATGCTGACCCTCCGGGATTACGGGAGGCTCCTGCTTGCTCTCACCCTTCTTTAAAGCAGAAACAGTTCCAATATGTCTTTGTTTCCCAAGCACCTAGGGCACTGCGCTAGTTCATAGTATGTGCTTAATAAACATTTCTTGGAACTTAATAGAAAACAAAGTCCTTAGACCCAAGCAAAGAGCAGGATGCATATCCATGAAAAATGACATAGTTATTATGTGTCTAATTCTCAGTGCAGCTTTTCGTTTTCTCCTTCATGACAATCTCATGCATACGTTAACAAAATACAGTCCAAACTACATCCCAGGGAAGCAAACGCCAAATTGCCTGGCCTGTGGTACTCCTGCAAGCCGCGCTTGGCTTTGATCACCCAGGGTCGTTTTTCAGGTAACTGATGTCAGGTGGGAGCGTGCTGGGGTAGAGGTGGTCTTAGCCATTTCAATCACTGTCAGAAGTGAAATTCAGGGCAACTAACAGATATATATCCCTTGTCTTCTACCAGTGCTGTGAAAATTGATCTCTAAAACGCTTTGACTCGAGGTGAAAGTAGCTGTATATCATAAAAGCAGCCTTGCAAATATCCTTTCAGCCAAAGTAAGTAACAATTTTCGATGGGCAAATAGGAAAGAAAAGTTATCTTTATTTTATGATCTTTGGCTATTGGAGGAGAGAGCAAGCTGGGGAAAGGGTTTTATTTATGTAGGCGACCGCTCGCTCATCTGGATTCTTTCTTGATCCTGCATGCACGTTTGTGATTTCCTGCTCCATCACTTCTGCTATCTTCTCCCAGCCCCAGCTTTAATAAAGCTCCAGGAGAGCAAAGAGGGTTCCCGGGATGCCCCTGGCACGGAGCAGGTGCTCCATACACACCTTTGAGGCAGTGGATGCACCTGGGATACTTCTTTAAAGAGGTGTCAGTTGCTCCAGAGCAGACTGAAGAACAGGCCTTGGGGGTCAGGCTTCCTTTAGATAATAAACAGTGTTCTCAACCACTGAGATTGCACCCGGAGAAGAAATGGAATTGAGTGCTGATAGCAAGTCAGCTGCTTACAGTAAATTTCACACATTCACAGGCTCACATTTTGTAGCTCACTCTGAACTGAGACTAAAAGTAGATAGGAGCTGGGCACTGTGGCTCGCACCCGCACTCCTAGTATTGGGGGAGGCTGAGACAAGAGGATCACAGGTTCAAAGCCAACCTCAGCCACTTAGCAAGGCTCTCAGCAACCTAGTGAGACTCAGTTTTCTAAATAAAAATAAAATGGGGTTGGGGGTTTAGCTCACTGGTAGAATGCCCCTGGGTTCAATCCCCAGCAGCCAAACTAAAACCAAATAAAAGTATATAAAGCAGCACTTAATAAGCACCTATCACAGGTAAGGCCTTGAGCCAGGCTTTGGGTATCAAAGAAGAGTAAGACCTTGCTTCAGCACCTCAGGAGGGGAAAGTGAGTATGGTTTTATCTCCACACACAAAGTTAGCAGCGTACTAAAAAAAGTTCCCTCATCCGGGTAAGCATGAGTTTCATGTGCTATTTTTCAAAAGTAAAATTAATGCAAAAATTAGCGATGAACAAAATGTCAACATTTTAAAATAAAGACAGGATCAGTCACGGGGCTGTGCCAAGCCATACTGGAGCCTGAGGCAGAGAGGAAAATCAGTAATACAGATCCTGTCTTGATTTAAAATGCTGATATTTATCTCATCATGATTTTTTTTTTTTTTTTTTTGGCGTTCATTTTGATTTTTTAAAAGATTCCATTACAATACGATTTCGTTTGACTCTGCGGGGGTTTTGTGCCCAAGGATTTTGTCTGCGACATTTCACCCTGCTCCTGGCTTCCCTCAGCTCAGGAGGCTCTCAGCAAGGTTGGGGACAGAATGAACTCCGGAAGCAAATGGAATTTATTAAAATGAAATGTCCTTACAGAGGCACGCCAGGACGGCACAGGTGTGCAGAGCACCTGGCCCATCAGCACTGGAGGAGAACATGGTGACTCCAGTATGTGCTCCAGTATGTGCAGACAGCGAGTTGGGTGAGCCAGCTGTGTCGGTGAGCCATGGCATGGTGGGCGGGGCACTTGAGGAGGACATGGTAAGGTAAGGCGCAGGTTCATGGCACGCTCAAAAAGCCCAGGCCGGTGGGTTTCATCAGAGGGAACCCTGTGCCCCCGTACGCCACTGATACCTAGACCTCCTTCCCCTGGCACCTCTTGGGTGCACCGCTCAGGTTTAGGATTCCAGTCGCAGGGGCACTGGGCTATGAGCCATCGGCTTCTGTGTTCCACACTCAGAGCTATCCAATTTGCTGGGCCAATAGCTCCCGGCTAAGGTGTTCTGTGTTTGGGCCGGCTACGTGTCCTTCCTTCCCATTCGGGGATACATGTTTTCCCTGTGGCTTTCCAAAAACATGCTTTCACCCAGAAATGTGATTCCAGCAACTGAGAAGTTTGCCCAACGTAGCAAACCTGAGGTTGTATGGGACTCGGTGTGTCCACCACAGTGCACCACCCAGACAGCCTGTGCCGAGACTTGTGGCTGTGTCCTGCGCTCCAGAGACGATGGACACTTCAGTTAGTTCTTTTAAACTACCCTCTGCATGAGGCACGCATGCACAGCCCGCTGCTGGGTTTGAAGGGAGAAGCAAAGTAAGTGGAGAACTCACTCATTATTATTATTATTATTATTATTATTATTATTATTATTATTGGTGCATTGTAATCATACATCTTTGTTGGGTACAAGTTGGTAGAGGCATACATGCATACATTTCTCATTTAACCATTTCCTAATTCCTGCCCCATTCCCTCCCTCTCCCTCCTTCTCAAGTTCAGTTTATTTATTTATTTTTTTAATTTTTATTATTCAGCACGGATTTGTTATACATTTCTTGAGTACAACAGGGTTACATAGACATTTATGATATATCAATCATTGTCAGAACACAAATAGCACCACTTCTTCGTTTTCCACATATATCCCACATTCTAACATAGCCTGGTCAAGCAAACTTTCTAGAGTCATAAAACCATGAACCTTTAGAGTCATATATTTACTTTCTAAGAAGTAGGAGGGTCTTCATTTAGTGATTGACTTTGATATGTTTGTGAAAGTACATCCTGTGCATTAGGGTGTCCCCCCCCCCCCATCATCGCCTTCAGTTAAGTCATCTTTGCTCATCTAAGGTTTCTCCTTCTTCATCTAGGGTCCCTCTATGACCCACTTTCCCCCTAGCTTCCACATATTAGGAAGAGCATACAATTTGGGAATTCACTCTTAATGAAGTGTCAGGGACACTGATGGGATGAGATGGTCTCTAGTGATAATATTGCTGATACAGATAATGAAGGCTCTACATAGATCTGAGGGGTCACGGAAAAAAATCAGCGATGATCGTTTTGGCTCCTAGAACTCAGAGCAAATCACTCAAAATCTTTTTCAACTGGTCCCCGGGCCCCTTACTATCCTCATTTCTTAAAATACTCTGCAGTGCAACCTTGCCTCAGTTCCTCACTCGGCTCACATGCCCCTGTCCCCAGAGGTCACGCGTGGGCCTGCTCGGGCTGGTCCTTCTGCCAGCGAAGCCCTTCTCTCGTCTCCACCAGGCGCTTTATCTCCTTGGCCTGTGACACTGGGCCCTCCTGTGGGAAGCCTTCCAGGCCCCTCCCCTCCCATGTGGCAAGACCGATACCATGCTCTGTGTTCTAGAACATTCTCTTAGTTTGATTTTCTTTTTCGTATCAGGAATACATTGCTTGCTCATTTTCATTGGTTGTTGATAAGACTCCCACAAACCCTTCGATTTATGATGGGGTCATGTTTCAACAAACCTATCCTAAGTAGAAAGTACTGTAAGTCAAAAATGCATCTGATAAGGTGGTCCCTGATTTACCATAGTTGGACTAAAGATTCTTCAACTTCACGGTAGTGTGAAAGTGATAGTCATGCTTCTATTGTCATGCTTCTAATGACAAAGTGTATCTTTCCCTGGGCTAGTGACGTATGTATGAGCCTCTCTTACAATCCTGAGGAACCTCTCCTACAGCCTCGCAATCACCAGGGCACAACCTGATGCTCTAGAAGGTGCTGTCACCCCTGAGATGGTATCCACAAGGATTGGTTCCAGAATCCCGTCTATACCAGAATCCAAGGCTGCTCATTCCCCTCATATAGTATGGAAGTTTGTTCTGTTTTGTTTTTGTTACAGTACCCAGGACCTGGTGAATACTAGACAAGTCCTCCACCACTGAGCCCTCAAGTCCTTTATATAAAATTGTGTAGCTTTTGCATATTATCTATCCATGTCTCCCTGTATACACTTTACATCATTTCTAGGTTGCTATAATACTTAGTATGACGTAAGTGTCATGCAGTTGTCATACTGCATCATTTAGGGAATACTGACAAGAAAAAAAAAAATGTCTACATGTTTTCAATACAGATCTAATATTTTTTTCCCCAAACATTGTCTCTTCTTCCCGCCCTGCCCCCCCCCTTTGGTACTTGGCATTGAACTCAGGGCCTTTCTTATTTCCCAATATTTTTATCCTAGTTTGGTTGCATCTGTGGATATGGAGCCGAACAATACAAAGAACTGATTCTACTGCATTGCCGAGCTATGATGCTTGGTAGTTTAGGGTATTAGATGCATTTTTGGCTTATAATCTTTTCAATTCCGGATAGATTTGTTAGGATTTAGCCCTATCATAAATCAGAGAGCACCTTACACCTGACCTACTGGCCCTCATGGCTTAGCAAAACAGTCCACTGTACATTCTAGGTTGTTCTCTCCTGGTCTCCAGGTTCACTAGGAGCCATGCCAATTGCTGCTGCCCAGTAGGGAGAGAGGATCATACCCTATATGACTAGCCCAGGAAAAGTTCCAAAGTCACAATTCATAGTATGGCTTCTTTTGATTGTGTATTGCTTTTGCACCATCAAAAGTCAAAAATATTGTAGATCAAACCATCATAAGTTGGAGATTGTAGCCTAGACAAACACCCTACAGAATAAAAGTCCTTGGCTCAATTAACCTATTAAATTTAGCAAAGAAAATTAAAAATGATGAATATGTCACACAATTAAAAGAATGAGCCAGGCATGGTGGCACACACTTGTAATCCCAGTACTTGGGAGGCTGAGACAGGAGGATCCGGGTTCGTGGCCAGCCTCAGCTACTTAGTGAGGCTCTCTGCAACTTAGTGAGACCCTGTTTCAAAATTAAGAATAAAAAAATAGGACTGGGGGTGTAACTTGGAGGTAGAATGCCTGAGTTCAATCCCCAGTACCACAAAAACAAAAAGAATGAGAAGGGGTTAAATTAGTTGGGATGTTTTGTATCCAGAAAAGACAACCTAATTTACTAGTAACTATTTTCAGAACATTGAGTGAGAAAGTCATGATTGGTTTGGAGTCTCACAAAATCAGAGTTCTTCATAAATAATGCCACCGTCAGAGGTGCAAGACAGGTTCATAGAAAACATGCCAATATGTGTCCCAGAATTTATTTTCCGAACATCAACCCAAATCATGAGGAAGCTCCTTGTGGAAAAACCAGTTGTTAGGAATGTTGTGGTATGAATACCAAAGTCAGGAACCAAAATAAGACAAACAAAAGAGCTAGACTTTTCAAATGTTTTAGATCCTACCTGTACTTCTTTCTCCCAAATGTCACAAGCCAAGGGCAAAATGTGAGTCTTTACTTGGAATTCTCGGTCATTTTTCACTGTTTTATTACAATCTTAGCATTGTTTAAAACACCGCTGTACTTCTTTTTTTTTTTTTTTTGGCCATGAAAATGGATGTGTAAGAGCAGAAAGACCATGCATACGATTAGCATAATAATGGGAACCTCGCACAAAGCTGTGGCTCTTCTTGACTTCTCTGACCTTCAGCACTTTAGCTCCAGTTAGAAATGGCTCCAGGTTCCTAGCCTTCATATGCAAAGGTGGGTGGAGATGGCATAATTTCTCGAAATCATTGCCCTCAGAGAGTGACAAGGTGTAAATTTCCAAAATGTTTGAAATTTCTGTCCACTCGCTGGGTTCTGCTGCCTTGTGATGCATGGAGCACGGCTCTGGTTAAGGATTTATCTCAGGCGCAGAGCCGCAGGCCACTGCACGCCGGCGCTGTGAAGGTGAAAGGCACACAGTCTCCAAAGCTAAAGAGCCATCCACATCAATTTGCAGCCGGCTAAGTGGCATCAGCCGTGGGAGAGCTATTTACACTCCCTTCCCGGCCGAGAATTATGGTGCCGTAACCGGGAGGGAAGCCAGGGGAATTGGAGGGGCTGCTCAGAAATATAATGGTCATTTATGGCTAAAGTACCCCCATAACAGTAGGCCCTCTCGCCCTCATCTACAGAATATTTGAAGAATTTGTGATGAAAAGTATACACACAAAACACAGCCCCCTCGGCCCCCCGAGGCCTTCTGCAACAGGCCCATTCATATTAAAGCACAGGATGGCATTTGCTTTGCTTATCCAATGGGACAGAGCAGAAGGACCTTCCTGGGTTTTGTGCTCACTGCACAGAACGCTGACAGGGAGGGCTCAGCCCACCCCTGACAACCAGATCTTTCTCATCTCCCCGGCGAAACGAGTGAAGAAGGAGAGAACCGGGAGGAAAATAATTGCACAACATTTATCATGCAATTCATGAAAGTACTGTATTTTGCTGCAACGTAAATTATAGTATTGCATTATCAAGATAATAATTTGTTTTTGTGACAAGAAATCATACTGTTGTGTGTTGCATCTGTATTATTTTTTAAATTAGGCTTTTTAATTACAGAGATAAATTATGTCTGTAAGAATCCCACTTTGAAAATTTTATACATGTCATCTAAGATCCCATTCAGTGTTGGAATCAGCTCCTCTCATATCTAAATGCTCCAAGGTACCAAGAATTAACTCTTGCCTAGGTGACCAGGGCACCCACTTGTGCACACGCCAGGTCTCCAAGAATCCATTTCACCAGGGACAACTCTGTTCAGTTCTGGGAATAAGGTCACCTCTGGGTTGGTCACCCCTGCAGCTCTGCTCCCAAGTAAAGCTATTCAAGCTGGATATTAGTAGGGCCGTCCCTGGGGCTTGATGCTATATGCTCCAGGGGAAAACTGCTTTCCCTTCCAGTTACAACTCGCTGAAGATTTACAGAGGTCATAGAGGCATAAAAAAACTGAAGTCAAGGTTACCAACATGGAGGGGGAGTCTAATGTGTTTTGGGGCAGCATAGATTTAGGAGCCTATCACACTTGGGTTCAAATCCTGCCAGGGTGAGTAAGCTCCCTGGGTCTCAGTTTCTCCATCTACAAAGGGACAACAGTCATGCATGTGAAACATGGGCATGAACACAGTAATGTCTGCGAGGGACCAGTACAGGGCCTGGGACATAACAAGTACTTAGTACAGAGAGTAGCTATTCACACTATTCACATCGTCTTATTTTAAAGCAATGATTTGAGACCAACTTCAATCAGAAGCTCTTCTTTGGGTTTGATTTCCAAATGGCCCACGTCAGCTTCATTTCTGTACTCCCGGCTATTTATCAATAGAGAATGAGTTTGATATTGACTCCTTTTCTGAGCTAAGCAAAAAAGAGAGATGATTTGGAGAAGTATGAGCTTGAGCTTGGCAGCCAGTGAAGCATCCTGCACTGCCCTGTCTATCACTAATTAGTTGCAGGCAGAGACTACACGTACCATCTAGTCACTCTTTGCCTCTGCAGCTGGGGTTCTCTGCAGTTACCAAGGAGGGGTCAACAGAGAGATAGTCCCAGAAGACGAGCCAAGAAGGGGAGAGTGGGCCTGAAAAGGCAAGTCACAGACCACAGAGCATGTGATGCACACTTGCCTAATTTCTTACTTTTTTTTTTCCCCAATCCTGCCTTTGAAAGCTTTTCCTGAACTTTTCAAAATGCATGACTCATGTTGAAGAATATTGATGAACTAGACAGCCCATGAAATAGTAGAATTTACTTCTCCTTCCACCAAATTGTCTTCCAGTTAGCCCCCAAAAAATTACTTCTTTCTCTGTCATATATTTTCAATTAGATATAATTCCCCAAAATTATTAAAATTAAGAGCACTTGAATTGTCAGAAATAAGGGGCAGGGTGAGGATAAAACAGCACTAAAAATAATCAAAGGAAGGCATATATTTGAGAAATAAAGAGCTGCTTTGGCTTTGAATATGTATGTATAAGAGAGGAACTTAGATCACAAGTATAGTCATTTAATCAATAAAGGTGTAATTATATGAAGAACTGAATAAGAGGTGAAAGGCATAATGGATAAAACTTCTCATACTTGGATTTCAAAAATGAACAAAACCTGAGAGTAATTTTCAATGAAGAATTGGAAGAGAATGACCTTTGTCTGTTTCCTGTGCGAGAGGTTTCTTTACCAAGGGAGAAAATAGACTGTATCATCCTTAACCAACAGAATTATTGCAATACAAGAACCCGAGGTTAAAATGGAGCTCGAATACACAAAGGGATGTAAGAGTGGGTCAGCCTTAACCAAGGAATTACAAAGAGGAGAGGAAGGTATATTGAGTAACCAGAGAGAATAAAACTGATCAAGTTATGCCTAGGGACTCCCCACCCCATTTTCAAGAGAACTAAATTCCCACCCTTAAGAAGTAAGTCTGCAGGTACGCTGATATGCTATTATGGGCTCAAAGATATAAACAAGATGGACGTTAAGACAAAATTTGTGCCATTGCAAACGATGAGCTAAAGATTCAAATGAATAGTCACGGTGCAGACCATAACATTCTGACTTCTTTTCCTGTCTGCCTCTTCTGAAGGCTCACAGCCCACAGGTCAAATGTAGCTGTCCTCTGTTGTCACACTCCTTGCAAGCTTAGAATGGTGTTTTCATTTTTAAATAGTTGAAAAAAATCATAACATCAAGGATAATATGTGGCTATTATGTGAATGTTTTATGGAAATTATATAAAATTCAAGTTTAAGTGGCCATGAATTTAGTTTGCCTGGACTTAACCAAAGCCACCTACTGTGGATTGGGCCTGATTTAGTCCCGTAACAGCAGGATTAAAAAGGTGAGACAGGCCAGATGGCCCGCAAAGTCTAAGATATTTACTAGTGGGCTGTTTATGGAGAGTTGGATAACTTCTGGCCTAGAAAAGAGTGCGGGCTGTAGAATCAGGAGCATCCAACCCCATTTCCAACTCCATCACTTCCATGCTATTGTCAGACCTTGAGCAAACTAACCTCTCTGAATGTACACCAAGGGTTCCTCCATGGTAGGTGCTCAAGAATAGGATCCACCTCTTTTTCCTTTCTCCCTCTCCCTCCCCAGAGAACTTTCTTCTTCCCACTCTCAATGTGAAGCATTCCTTAAACTCTTGTCTTGATATTTCACTCTAGAATCAACCCTGAGGCTTCTTGGTATCCCTCTCATTTCTAACTATGCCTTGACACAGAGGGTGCCCTATCCATATTTCCAGTCCTACTTCTCCACGTTTTTTACAAAATGTCCCTGCTGCCTCTGGGAAACGCCAGCTTGAACATCCTAAGAACACCTCAACTTTAACTTGTACCAAAACAGATAAGCGTATCTCCCCCCTTCAAAACTAAGCACACATAAAATCAGAGAAACAATAGACACATAAGATTTTTCCCTACTGTGGACATTTGGGGCCATCACCAAATTCTTGTAGTCATTGCAATGACACAACTATCTTGAAGATGCATGTCACTCCTCTTGACCATCACATCTTCTGGTTCTACCCCTTAGGGTCAGCTAGCCGGCTCCCCACCAACCTGGTTCTTTGGTCCTGTATCACCCCTAGGATAATCTTCCAGAAACACTGCTACAGTGCTATCACCCTCCTAGTTGACAACTTTCTAGAGCTCTCTACTGTATCTAAAATTAGGTACAAATCCTTGAGCCAGGTGTCAAAGGCTCCCCCCCAATTCCTTACAGGCTACTTCTTCAACCTTCTCTCATTCCAACTGTTCCCTTTATAAGCACCACACTTCTACCAGAGTTGACTGTCACTCTACCCAGATGTGTCTTTCCCTTTCCCTCAATCCTTGGTTCTCCCATCTACATAGAATGTTCTGATCCCAGCATAACCCAAGCCTATCTGTGCATCAGGATTCTGATTAAGTGCTACTATGCCAGTGCAATTTTCCTGGTATCTTCTTGTATCCTCAGGTAGCTCCCCCTCCACAAAATCTCATAATCATTGATTGCTTTGCTCTCTTATGGCATTTGTGGTCTTCTTGGATTATAACTCGTGTTTGCATTTTTTATGGAGAGGCAGAAGTATTAGATTATATGAAGTCAGTGTGACTTCAGACTTAGTCCTACCACTCCCCAACTGCAAGACCTTTTTCAAGTTATTTAACTTCTCTTGCCTCAGTTTTCTTACCTGTTAAGTGGGTCCAGTTGCACCTAGTCCATCCTAGTCCGTTATATATTAGGGAAATTACTGGGATAATGTATACAAGGTGCTTGGCGCAGAATCTACCACCGAAAGGTTGAATTTTTATTCCACTTTCCTTAAAAGGTAATGTGTATTCACCTCCCTGAATAGAGAATCTAGCAACTGAGGGCAGGTCTGGGTCTAATTCATGATGAAATCTTTCCTAAAAATGACCTTAATGTTTTTTGAGGTCCTCAAAAAACATTTGTTCTCATGAACTGAAATAATGATGAGATTTTCATCAGATGGTAAATGGTGTTTATATGAAGTCAGGAGTATAGATTGAAAATAAAATTCAATAGCTGTGGATAAATAACATTGAAAATCACTTAGAGGTATTGTGTAGATAAAGGCAAGAATATTAATTCTTTTTGATTGCATGAACTCACTAATTAACAAAAGAAGATACTAGACAGTGAGTTAATGAAATACAATATGACCTTGACAAAAATTGATTATTAAATTGATCAAAATAGTTCTTCCTGGGTAGGACTCAGAAAAGAGCCAAAAATAAATTGTTGAGCCTCCACTGACTGTGCGACATTGAAGATCAATAGTTTTCTCAGATTCAGTGGGTAATCTCAGTGAACACTGTGAAGTACCTCATCCCTCAGCCTAAAGGGTTCTTTTATAAGATCATGAAGTCACAGCTCATACAGCTTCCTGATTTTTTTCTCCTCCTTGCCAAAAGAAAGTGAGGGTGGCAGGATCACTGGATGCAGACTTATGAGGAAACATTATTTCTTGAATAAAAAAGATGGAATTATTTGTCTACCTAGTGTCTTGGTCACGCAGTCCTAGAATTTTCACTGATGTAATCCAAATTTTCACTGATGTAATCCAAAACAGCTGACCATGCAATTTAGAAGAAGGTAGATTTATTTGCTCACAGTTTTTGGAGATTGAAGAGTTCAGTCTATGTGAGGATGGATCTACAGAGCTAGGGTAGAGCAGTGGAAGAAGAGAAAGGGAGAACATGGACTCGACTCCCACATCACAGAGGGGGGAGGCAAGAATTCAAAGACAGTCGCTAAGTCCCCACCCCAGGGACCCACCTTCTCCAGCCACATCCTACCTGCCTGGGTGACCACCTAGTAAACCCATTACAATCGCTTTATCCATTGATGAGATTACAACCCTCGTTAATCACTTCAACTCTGAACATTAATACATGAGCCCCCCAGGGGACATTCTGTATCCGACCATCACACACAGGATTGCATAAGAGCCTTACAGCCAACATTAGTTTGAGGAGCTAAGGATTGATGCGTTGTGTACTCAGAGCAAAACTACAACCCAGAGTTATAAACATACATTGAGTTGTGTGTACCTTTGTTGTGTTGACCTTGTAAATTAAAATTTCACACATCCAAGTTCAATTTTTTTATACTTAGATTTATTTCAAATATTCGATGGTTCAGGTTTTTAATCATTTGCCAACTAAGAGTCTGCCATCCACTTATTGTTGATCGGTAACATTTAAGAGTCCAAAGAGCTTGTCATTATTACCTGCAGGAGAAAGCTGAAATAATTGTGAACTATGGGAATCTGTGGTTGCTTAGCCTTCAAGCTGTTCACCTCAAGTGCTTTTTTTTAAAAATGTCTAAATGGTAAACACAAATGCCTTTCATTTCAGGAAAGAAGGCTTGTGCTTTGCAAGTGGCAAAACCAGGAGTTGGACAACTGAATTCCAGGGCCAGCTTTCAGATCCAAGAACCTGATGGCTGTAGCCAAGTTCCCATGAAGTCCTTGGGTAGGAAGAAAGGCTTTACTTTCTAGAGTATTCCAACACCAACATGTATCTGATTAAGAATAAAAGTAGAATAACTGAATGTTTCATCTCTTCTAGGAAGATTCAGCATTTCATTGCACCAAGGGGCATATGATATTATAGCACACAAGGTTTAAGGCATGCAAATTATAATCACAAGTGAAGTTCTTATGTATGCACTAAGCCTGGTTCCAGAGTAAGTGTTTTAAATGGCGTAACCGCTTAACCTTCCACGTCTACAATGTAGCCCCATTTTTCAGGTGGGAAAACAAAGGCTTAGAGGAGTCATTAGCCCAAGGTCACAGAGCTTCTAAGTTGCAAAGCCTAGATTCAAATCTAGACGTGATGGCCACACATTATTACCTCTTACTGGTGAATAGGTAACATTTAATAAATACCACATTTATATTTAATCATGAAATAGAAAGGAACAGTTCTTTCTAATTACCAAAGCTGTCCATATCCTAGGATTTTACTGTGTCAAAGAGAAAGCCTTTTGCTGTGATCAAAGAGAAAGTTGTTTATATCTGAAGTTCTTTCCTGAGAAATAAAATCCCAAATGTAGAGAATTGTCACCAATTGCAGGGACAGAAAATATTTTGGAAATGCAGCTTGTTTTTGTATAACTAGACACATGATAATTTATTCAGTTGTACCAAAACATAAAATAATACTAGAGCCAATTCTAGTATTAAAATCACACGACTCAAAGAGAGAAAAAGCAAGGCGAGTTAAAGAGTAGTTTAAATTGGATTTAACCCCAGTATTATGGTGCTTAACAAACTCTGAAAGTCATCAAGCACAGGACTTTCATCTTAATCATGCATCCTTGTGTCTAAAAATACTTGCTGATGGTTCTCAGCACTGCTAAGAGATGCCTCTTGAAAAAATACCAAGGATGCTTGTTAAGAATTCACGTGTCTCGATCAATGTTTATTCCATTAATAAATGAGACTCCTGTTTATCAAAAATGGCCTTCTAAAGGTGCAGATTCTGTCCTTTATCCTGTTAGAGGCCCTGAAATTATGAACATTTTATTCTTCTGCATTTAAAAAGCAGACAAGCAAACGTTTTTAACACAGCTAAAGTGAGCTCTCTTTCCACATTCTATGCAGATAACAATACCTTCATAATTAAAGTACTATTATTACTATTTAATTGTCTGTTTCATTGTTTAATGAATAGGAACTAGTTAATTATGGTGATGGGGAAAGACAAAGGATACTTTTCGAATGGGTGATGTAAAGCTCCAGTTTTTATAATGTGGGTTGCAAATTGCTTTATTTATACTTCTGAACATCAGAACTTAGATTCACACATCTTGTCAGATTATTTTCAACATGATTCCAAAATGTGTTTAAAGAGGACTTCTCCCCCAATTTTCATATGTAAATGGTATCACATTTATCTCTTGATAGGGTAGAAAGGGCTATTCTGAAGTCATTCATCAAACAATTCTGAGAGTCAAAGAGCCAGAGCCTCTTTATAACCACTCCTCAGCAAGGGTGATGTTCAGGCAAATGAGGTCAAGGGCACAGGAAGTACAGAAAGAATAAGAAAGATCTAGCACTGATAAAAACTCATCTAGGCAACTGTCTATTCCAGGGCTCAAACCTCACTGTTCTCTCTGTCCCCTAAAGAGGATCTGGACCTTGATGCAGAAGCAATTCCCCTTGCTGCCTCTGCAACCAGCAGCACAGAGTTTATACCTGTGCATTTATGGTTGTGGGTTCCATATTGAATGACATCACATTTTTGTATGACTTTCGAGTTTCTGAAAGCACTTTGACACTTATTATTTTATTGGATCATTTCAGTCCTTAAAACATGCTGTTCAGATATTATGAACATCTTATAAATTAGAAAACAGAGCCAAAGAGGTAGAATATTCTGTCTTCATTCCATGGCTAAGGAATGGTAAAATATGATGCTCCAAACCTTCAAGAAAGATGGGTAATTATGGAAAGGAGTTACTGGTATGGCTTTGATTATTGATTTACCATTTTGCCAAAGGCATAAAGTAGGGGACAAGAGGTCATGGAGTGTCCACTCCATGCGCCAGCTCATCACAGCGTAGAGAGGTTTTTGAGGGTCATTTGTGTAGTGACATGCACAACTTGGCTGAAACTTGGAAACACATCTCAAAGCAAAAGTGTGCTCTCTGATGGAGACTCAACCTAAATCAAATGTATCTAAGCTGAATTTATTATCTAACTTCATGTTTGGGTTCAGCTACTACTTCTGGCTAGGAGATAAGGACACCAGGTAGGTGACATATTAGCAATGTCACACATAAATACGAACACCCAGGCTTGTCATCCTCCCTCCTCTGCCGGGGATGCCACCTCTGCCTAGCACACCTTCTACTCTTCCTGCACCAGGCTGCCAGTAACATCACCACTTCCCAGATGCATCAACATCTCCTCAATGGGTAAATGCCAAAAGAGGTGGAGAGAGGGTTTGGAAAACATCCAATACTATAGCAAGTACTTATTAAGCTGGAGTCTCTTTAATGAACATCTTGCTTATTGTCAGTGTCATTAATGCGGATTTCTTCATTTAGCAGCTATAGCACAGAGAAAATCTCTGAAACTTTTGGTCCCTAATATTGATCTCCACAGGTTTTTCACTTGACATTTTCTTGGGACCAATACTCGCTTGTGCTTATTATTGATTTTAATATCTCTCTTTGCTGTTAAAAAGTCCCAGTGTTGTGTTTTTATGTGTAACCGTAAGTATTAAACTACAGGTTTCACATTGATTGCGCTCTACTCCTGCCAAATGCTATGTGTGGAAGGTACATTTCTATCCATTTTCATTCTCTCTGTGCTGACCCTGTTCTATTAAACAGCAGGAATTCAGGAGTGAGGCTTCCAGAAATCCCTCAAGTCTGAGAAGAGGTAAAAACTAGGTTTTATAGTTTTCTTTAGAGTTCTGAAGATTAAAACATGATTCTGATGAGTTGCTGGCCAATTACAGCATTGCATGAAATCAATTTTAGTGGCATATCCTACATACAGTTTGGACAGATGAAATAGGTTAACATATTAGTAATATATGAAGCTTATAGAGGTGTTGGGGCACTATTATGTGCCCAAAGTATATGTTCTCTAAAAGTTGATGTTTCTGGTCATAGACCTTCCTATAACCCAGCCATTCCCCCATGACTAGACCTGTTCATCTCTGCTACCCAAAGCATAGGAATATTAACCCTGCAAAATCAAGATTTTGAAGCAGAGGAAGTGTTCTCTGTCCTTGTTACTCTACTTGCAGCATCTTTACTTCCTTGACTCTTCTAAAAGTTTTAGTAAGCAGCTTGAGGGTTAGTGGTTTTTAAAAGGCAACAATCTATTATAGACATGTGATGGGAGTCAGAATCAAGGAAATTCAGAGAAGAGATGGTATTTAGATATGGAGCAAGCTAGGGGGGAACATCCAAACTTCCAGCAAAAGGGGAAGGCTAGGAAGACAGTCAGCAACTGAAGAATCAAAAATAGGGCTCTACATGGACGAGAATCAACCTAGGAGATATAAGGGGGACAAGGGTGTCTATGAGCTAAGGTATTAAAGTAGTTTAGTTTGCTAAAAATGGAATGCAAAGCAATGCAGTAAAATTGTCAAGAGTATTAGGGGCTTATTCACTCTCTGCTATGACAATGGAATACCCATTAAAGCTCCTCTATGCTTTAGGACATATATGGACATAGACTTAGGGACAGGATAATTCCTCAAGTTTGTCAAAATGTAATGCAGGCAGTTGGGGTTAAATGATACCATAAGGCGGCAGGAATAGAAAGGTAAACAAATTACTAGTACTCCAGTTTGGTGCCTTGTTTTATGGAGGTTCTTCTTCTGATGATTATTTTGCTTTTGTTTTTGTTTTTAATTTTGGTGCATTGTAATCATACATCTTTGGTAGGTACAAGCTGATAAAGGCATACATGCACACATTTCTCATTTAACCCCTTCCCCAATTCACACCCCACTCCCTCGCCCTCCCTCCTTCTCAAGTTCAGTGTAGTGAATGACCTTGATATATTCGTGAAAGTACATCATGTGCATTAGGGTGTCCCCCTCCACCCCTGTCCATCCCCTTCAGTTAAGTCACCTTCTTTGCTTATTGAGGGTTTCTCCTTTTTCACCTGGAGACCCTCTTATGCCCCATCTTCTCCCTAGCATCCGCATATTAGGGAGAACATATGCTTTTTTACTCTTTCTGACTGGCTAATCTCACTTAATATAATGTTTTCCAGTTCATCCATTTCCCAGTAAATAACATGATTTTGTTCTTTTTTTTTTTTTTTTTTTGGCGGTACTGGGGATTGAACTCAGGGGCATTCTACCTCCAAGCTATACCCCCAGCCCTATTTTTTTATTCTTTATTTTGAAACTGAGTCTCACTAAGTTGCAGAGGGCCTCACTAGGTAGCTGAGGCTGGCCGCGAACCCGGATCCTCTGGTCTCAGCCTCCCGAATGCTGGGATTACAAGCGTGCGCCACCACGCCCGGCTTGATTTTGTTCTTCTTTATGGCTGAGTAAAATTCCATTGTGTACATATCCCATACTTTTGTAATCCATTCATCTGTCAATGGACATCTTGGCTGTTTCCATAGTCTGGCAATTGTGAATTGTGCAGCTATAAACATAGATACACATACATCGGTCTGTTTGGTTTCCATTCTTTTGGGTAGATACCCAGAAGTGGTATTGCTGGATCATATGGTAGGTTCATTCCCATTCATCTGAGGATCCTCCATACTGCTTTCCAAAGTGGTTACACTAATCTGCATTCCCACCAACAATGTATTAGGGTTCTCACTTCTTCACACCCTTGCCAGCATTTGTTGTTGATCGTGTTTTTTATGATTGCCATTCTGATTGGAGTTAGGAGAAACCCTCAATAAGCAAAGAAGTTGACTTAACTGAAGGAGATGGATGGGGCGGGGGTGGTGGTGGCAGGGAACACCCTAATGCACATGATGTACTTTCACAAATATATCAAGGTCAATCACTAAATTGAACTTGAGAAGGAGGGAGGGCAAGGGAGTGGGGTGTGAATTGGGGAAGGGATTAAATGAGAAATGTGTGCATATATGCCTTTATCAGCTTGTACCTACCAAAGATGTATGATTACAATGCACCAATTATTATAAAAAAAAAGAAATCTAAAAAGTTATGTAACAAAGAAGTTGAGTAATTAGTTAAGATTATTTTACTATACAATTCAAAAAATATTCCTATTTATTTATTTATTTATTTTTGCTTTACTGGAGATTGAGCCTAGGGACATTCTACCTCTGAGCTTCATCCCCAGCCCTATTTTTTATTCCTCATTTTGAAACAGGGTCTCTCTCACTAAGTTGCAGAGGGCTTCACTAAATAGCTGAGGCTGGTTGTAAACCTGTGATCCTCCTGTCTCAGCCTCCCAACTACTGGGATTACAAGCATGCGCCATCATGCCCGGCTCCAAAATATTCCATTTTAAATAAGCTCTTCTATATACTAGAAAAAAGAAAAGTCCCAAATATATTTTATGATACCAAAACAAAAAAAAATGTTCTTTTCATAAATATGGCTATAAATAGTCTAAACAAAATACAACCAAACTGAACTTACCCATTTAACAAAGAATAAAGCAATAATCCTATCCTGAATTCACACTAGAAATAAAGGGTTAAGATTAGCAAATCTATTAATTAATGCATCACATTAACAGCTCAAAGGTAAAAAAAGAAATCATTTAAACAGATACAGGAAAGACATATCACAAATCTTGCTAAGCCCCTCAAAGATACATATTATCTTCATTTTACCAATCAGCAAACCAATAATGACTAATAATAAAAATTAGTGCTTTTATAAAAGCCTGGCTTTTTATCAAGAATTATCCACATAATTTGCAAATATTATTTAATCTTTCATAACAATCCTAAAAGCGATGTACAATTATGATCTGTATTTCACAGCCGGATTATATTTTGTACCCAACACAAACTTGAATCTAAGGGAATACTGTTCTGTACTTCCCTGCCTGATAATAGAGAATAATGCAAGCCACTTAATTAAAAGAGCTTGGTTATACAAGATCTAATCCAGAGCAACCAAAACCAATATATTTTTCTCGAGCTGTAGATCTAACTCAAAAGTGTTTCAATTATTTAGAAAAGTTGAATACGTATATTTGTCCGGTCCATATACTATCTTGCATTTTAAAGATGGTGGCTTTTCATTATTCTTCCTACACTTTACATAGTGCTGCACGCTATGTTGTTGATATCCATTTATGAAACAAAAAAAAAGAGCACATTGAATTATGCACAAATGCATGTAGGAATCTCATTCCTTTATACTTGTATCCTATTATAAAAATTTTGGTCCATAAAGTGAACGCTTTCAAATGCAGAATATAAAGTATCCTACATAAATCCTTTCTTTCAATAGGTATACATTAATATGAATTACGAAGACTACGTAATAAAAGGAACATCCACAAAGCTCAGAGAGTATGCTATCTCGAGGAATTTCATGAGGTCTGAAATTTCAAACTTTATATTAAAGCAAAGCTGAAAGAATGGCTCAGAGCCAGGCGTGGTGGCGAATGCTTGTAATCCCAGAACTTGGGAGGCTGAGACAGGAGGATCGCAGGTTTGCGGCCAGCCTCAGCTACCTAGTGAGGCCCTCTGCAACTTAGTGAGACCCTGTTTCAAAATAAAGAATGAAAAATAGGGCTGGGGGTGTGGCTCAGAGGTAGAATGCCCCTGGGTTCAATCCCCAGTACTGCAAAAAAAAAAAAAAAAAAAAAAAAAAAAAGAATGGCTCAGATCTAGCCACAACAAGTTATGGGAACCAAACAGTCACAATTACACTATATTTTTAGAAATACAACTTAAAGAGGCATTTCCATATTTGGTCATGTTTCCAGATTATAAGGAAACCCTGACACTAATAAAAAAAAATCTTTCAGACATCCTGAAGCACAATTTGCTTTTCACGGAAGCCAAGCTAAAGCTTTTCTACCTCTGTTTCCTTTGTGTGTGCAAGCCTGTGCACATACACTTTCTAAAGTGGTGGCTGATCTTAATGCATCTACTCCACCCTGTGTCTGCTGAATGCTTTTATGCTTTTCTTGCTCCTGGGATGTTACCAAGCTTTCAAAATCTTACTTAGGTGATGTGAAGAATAAAAAAAAAAAGAATGTTATATATACCCTTTCATGGCCGCCCTCATAATGTGCAACACTGAACATCACTTAGGATTTAAGGGCCCATAAAATAGAAAGCTTGCTTAACCCCTCGACTGCTCAGTGCACGCAGGCTGCAACACCCTGTGATATTGGAATTTCACAAGTGTCGAAAGCTGAGATGTGTTAAGTCTGAGCCTCATATATTCATTTTGTTTTGGTAACCCAGGTCAGGAGCCGCCCAGGACTTTCTTAGCTATTTCTATTTTCTTTGTCTTTGAGACTGCTCCTAAAAGTTCCAGTTTTGAAAATCAAAATGCCTCCCACAAAGTTAATGATTCATAAATTAGCAACAGAAAACACAAAGTATATATTTCCTGGAACAAAATAAAATGGATATGATAGGTTTTCAAAGAAGTCAGAAACATCAGAGGTAGAGACATATTTCTTCTTAAAAATGGCATGAACCCACTATAGGAAGTTTGAACCTTTAGAAAGGAACAGAAAACGGGGAGTGGTGGTCCACGCTTGTAATCCCAATACTTGGGGAGGCTGAGATAGGAGGATCACAGGTTCCAGGACAGCCTCAGCAAGTAATGAGACTCTCATCAATGCAATAAGACCCTGTTTCCAGATAAATTAAAAAAAAAAAAATCAGGCTGGAGGTGTAGCACGAAGGTAAAATGCCTCTGGGTTCAATCCCCAGTAACACACAAACACACACACACACACACATACACACACACACACACAGAACAGAAACCAATGCTACTATACGTATGATGTATGAAATGGTATCATTGTGGTGAGGTATAATTTGCTTGAAGAGGACTCGGGTATAGATATACCAAGCAGGTTAACCCTCAGGGACCACATGGATTGCCCTGAGGGAGAAGTGGGTGGTGACATTAGCTGAATATGCCTATAGGGGCAGGAAACAAAGGCACTTCTGAGAATCTGAGCCTCTTCTGCAACCAAGGCTCCAGGGACGGCTGCCTGGGACACTTTGGTCCCCTTCCTGAACTCACGATTTCATCATACAAGGGCTTCCATGACCTGAAACGGTTTTATTATTATTTCAATTATTTCATGTGGCTGTTTCAACTCAAAGAGTCACTGCTTCTACTCTGCACTAACTGCTAAGTGTGTGTGTGTGTGTGTGTGTGTGACAAGAGTAATATGAAAGCCTTATATAAGAGCGATTATGATAAAAGGCAACGCACAAACATGAAATAGAAATAGTT
Source organism: Graphiurus murinus (assembly GCA_004027655.1). Lineage (NCBI taxonomy): Eukaryota > Metazoa > Chordata > Mammalia > Rodentia > Gliridae > Graphiurus > Graphiurus murinus. Next base: position 28,215 of record PVLC010015987.1, read on the forward strand.
ACAACTGCACTTGGGTGCTGCTCCTTGATGGTCTATGCAGCACTCTAACATTGGTCATTACATTTCTGCCTCACAACATCCCCGCGCTGTAGATACACCATCAAGGGAAAATTGAACCTCAGAGAGGCTGAGGGACCTCTCTAAGGTAGCACAGCTGCAGAGCAGGAATGAAGAGACCTGAGTGCAGAACTGAAAATGAGTTCTTCCCCTAGTAGGTCTCATCCAGCAAAGTTCTGAAGGCCCTTCAGTTCCATGGACTTTCTCACTCTACTTAACTTCATGGTTATTTCTTCCTTGGAAATTTTCCCCCATGGCTGGGATTTCAGAGTTTTTAAATGAAGCCTTCTTTGTTTCAGAGTTTTGCCTGGGACTGTCCGAGGCTTAGATGACTCCCCTCTCGTCTCATCTCCATTTGCTCAGACCTGGAATTGTGTTTAACCCCCACAGCCTGGATGTCCTGCCCTGGAATTAAGTTGCTGCGGTTGACATGTAAACTCTCCCGGGACTTTTAAAATCCATATTCCTGATTGGAAATTCCAGAGCCCCACAGTCCACATTTCAATGTTTTCAAAAGAATGATCAGTTGTTGGAAGGTTATGATTTCCATGGCCTGTTATAAGATCAGGAGCTTTGATCACCTACAGTAATTGATGGGTATAAAAATTGAGTAATTTATTTTTATAAGCTTTTTGCTTAATAACTCCATGACTAAGATTAGAAACTATACTATGCAATATTAATGCTTGAAACTTTTAAAGATAATAATAAATAAAACAATGAAAACTCATTTTAATTCTTAAACATTTTAATGAAGGGAATATGCATGCCCTAGTTTTTATTAAATAGATAATAACATGCTGTGAAAATTGGAATCCATCTTATAGGAAGTGAATTAAATTTTGGGCAATAAGTTCTTTTTCTGGAAGTTTTTTTTTTTTTTTCTTAACTGTATGATACCACATAGCATACAGCAGTGGTTATTGTGGGTGCTGACTTTGGGTTGGGTATGTATGTTGTGGCATGACCTCAAGTTTAAATGTCATCTTTATGAGTGATGTGGTCCCTGCTTGGGGAACATTTTTGGCTTCTTGAGGAACAGAGCAGAAGGTAAATTTCCTCAGTTCCTGGATCACCTTTTAATAGGAAGTAGTTAACTTTTGATTGGAATCAATATCTCAACCAGAAAGCTGGAGAAGAGTTTAATTAGCCTTCATGGCTCCACTTCATGATTTCATAGAGCGGGTCTTTAAAAGTCATGTCAGTGCCAATCAGTTACCTGCCTGGGTCAGCATTTTGTGACTTTCAGACTTCCATCTATCAATGCCACCTGCTCTGCGTGTTGTGTGTGGTCCTCAGGTCTACTGAGCAGGCAGTATCACTAGAAGAGTCCTGTAGGACGCAAGCCACCTGAGACATTCATCCAGGAGAAAGGTCACATAAAGCTGCAATTCTCTGCTGATGGTGTGGTCTCGAGTATTGCCTTCCTTTGGCTCAGGGTCACTTTCTTTTGCAAATGGCAGGTCAAGTCACATGCTCTAAACTGGACAACCAAGACAGAACATACAGGAGCAAAGTCTTCCTTCTCTACCCTCATGAACCAACAGCAGTAGAATGCCACCTCCTACCCCCACCCCCCGTATTTGTCCCATTGCATGCCAAGCCACTGTTGGAGCATGATGAAATATTGTTCCACCAGGTTGAAAATGGTACTAAAATTGTATCTGAAATGATAATTTCTTGTCCCTCATAATCAAGGTCCTTTATATCCTCGGGGAATCTTTACAAATAAATTTGCATTTTTTAGGATTTTTTTTCCCAAGAAATATGTCTGGACCCAACAAAAAATATACCACTATGTTACTACAACAAGAATAGATGTTTCCCTAAGTCAGCGAATAAATTACTTGGAGAAAATTCATCAATTAATATTAAGGAAAAAAAAGAGTGAGAATGATTTAGAAAGTAAATTCTTTAACATGATTATATGAATTGGCCTGAAAGTAAAATCCTACAAATCAGAGACACATTATATCAAGGTAAGAGGAAGTTGGTGCCTAATTACTATTTTTTAATTTGCATGGCAAATAAAAAGAAATATTATCACTCTTAAGATTTCACCAATGTAACTAACATTCTAAGTCTTTTTCTTTTAACAGTGCACTAAAGACACAAAAATCAAAAGGGAGACAGTAAAAGCCTCTGAGGGTTCATCAAGCAGATTCATGTTTTTTAAAAAAATCCAAATAAAGGATGCCTTGTATGGGAAACCTTTGTCTCAAGTTTACTGTATTTGTTGTGTTTCCTTGCAGTTGTATAGATTGTTTTCTGGTTGGATGCCTTGCAGAAGAGAATACATCTGTGCTTTTGCCTCTTAATCTTTGACTTGACTACTAATTTTCCTGTGCTAAAACAATATTACAAACCAGAGAAATTTCTTCAGTGCATCAGGTACAAATGCAGGTTGGCCAAGTTTGTGGCGGAGTGACACAGAACAGCAGTCACCAGATTGGTCACACGGCTGCACCCTCAGTGATTGGATTATGTAGTATCAGAATATGTGAGAGCTGGGCGTGGTGGCGCACGCTTGTAATCCCAGCATTCGGGAGGCTGAGACCAGAGGATCCGGGCCTCAGCTTCCTAGTGAGGCACTCCGCAACTTAGTGAGACTCAGTTTCAAAATAAAGAATAAAAAATAGGGCTGGGGGTATAGCTTGGAGGCAGAATGCCCCTGAGTTCGATCCCCAGTACCGCAAAAAAAAAAAAAAAAAAAAAAAGAATATGTTGTTGTGCTCTTAGGTTACCAATAGTTGACAACCCTTTCAGTGACAAAGAAAACCATGAAAGAGAGAGAAAGCAGTTAATTAAAATATCAATATCATTCTTCTTTTATGAATTTGTCTCATATCACCTAGAAGGATACACCAGATGTATCAGACTCGACATCCAGATATTTTGTCAATACTTTTTAGCTCACTAAGGAATGGGGTAATGTTTTGGTGATTCCTTGTTGACTTGATTTATCCAATATTTTTATGGGCCTGACAAGACTCCCAATGAAAAGGGTCCAGAGAGAATAACAGTCTGTCTCTTGCCTTTGCAGCCCACAAATGTGGATTGTCAGATATCAAAAGTATAGGCAGGCCCTGCTGTTCTATATTGCTCGTTTTCCCACTCTGCTACTTCGAAGTGTCTAATTAGCAGCCACACTTATTTCTCATTGCCTTCAGCTCCTCAATCAAGGATTTCTGCTGAAGGAACCCTGCTGCTGGTGCTAGAATTAAAAAAAAATCATGAAACTCATATTCATGTAATCAGCCTATAAACACCACCCTTTCATTACCAAAAGAGGGGAGAATGATTTTCCCCTTTCCTTTTCCATGCACACTACTAAGACTACATTACTTTCCCCCTTTAAGTCTGATCTTGGTAATCTTAAATCAGAATATACATCAGGGAAAATATAGAAGAAAGGAAAAATTGAAAATCCTATGACCAAGTGAATTTTCTTTGCAAAAAAGAAGCAAATATTTATCTTGTCAAGGATATCTACATTCTATAAAAATATTTTAAACAAACAACCCTGAAGGCTTCAGACTCTAAAGAAAGAAGCAAAATTATATTTGTGGAATGTCTAATTGGTTATTTCAGCTAGAGCAGTTTTTAAACTAGATCAAAGAGAGTCATTCATTCATTTAACAATAGTTAATGGTGCCAAAAGTGTTGGACATCTAACTAAGCACTGGGGAGGAGAGAGTGAGGAGGACATGAACCCGGGGTCTAGGAGTGCATGGCAGAAGCCGATAAGAAGCAAGTAATTAACAAGTGCAGTATGACCAGCCAAGGTATTCTGGGAGGTATAGGAAAGATTAGAAATGTCCTGATAGACTTAACATCTGACCTATGTCCCATCTAATGTGTAAACCTTAGGCAGAAGGTGGAATAAGACCTCTGAGGATTCATTCCTCTAGTAAAGCAAGAGCATTTGCCAAATTGGCCAAAGCTTGCTTTTTCAGGAGTCTTGGAACTATCCACAGGCTCACAACCATCTGAGGAGCATTATTCAAGAAAAACAGCTGAATCTCAGTAGGAACGGCAAGTGCTGTTGGTGTTTGAGGCTTATCCATGTCTTTTCTCCCTGGATCTGAGGTGGCCTTGGGAACCAACAGCTCATAAATATGAGAGCTTCAAACATCAGCAGCCTAAAAGCCAATGGGGGGAATGGGTTTGGAGCTCCTCAAAAGTTATATCTCCAGAGGATGGTTTCTATTTGACCTGTGAGTCACCTTCCTGACAAGCTCATTGTCAGGGCTTGTCTTCACCACACTTGACTCAGAGCTCACTGTAAGCACGTGGAGAGAACAGTTAGTAGCAATTGTTTAACATCACAGCTGCCTGCAGTAGTAATTCCAATTGGAAATAATAAGAAGTTGACCAAAACACTTAGAAAAAAAATGGGAAATGAAATCTTCACAGAGGACTTTTTAAAATTCCAACATTTCAATTCCCCCTTAAGCACCACAAACCAAACCAAACAAATAAAAAGATTCCAACATATTCCTAGAAAGGTAGAGGCCAGGCATACATGCAGGACTGTTCAGGGGCCAGGAGAGGTCCATGAAGATCTTGATATCTCATCTCTGACTCACCAGGAAAGTCTGAGCAAGTAGGAAGTGAAAATCAAGGCAGATTTGTCAACTGCTTGCAGGAGCACTAAAAGCAATCCCACCAGTCACACACTGGACTCTGAAAAGTCTAGGACAGGTTTATTGATTCCATACATTAACTGATCACCAAGCTCACCAAACAGAGACAACCATAGGTGCCAATGACTGCAGGTTATACAGAATCACCCCAGGAAATTCATTAAGCAACAACAACAACAAAAATAACAAAACAGGTAAACAAATAAGAGCTTAATGGAATGGTCAGTGGAGGGAGATTGAATTTTCAGACTTATTGTTATTACTTGGACTGTGCAGTGTTCAACAAAAATTAACGAGATGTGCAAAGAAATAGGACAGTGTGGCACAAAAACAGTAAAAAAAAGGTAGTCAATAAAAAGTATTCCTGAGGACATCTAGATATGGGGCTTACTAAACAAAGACTTTAAACTAGATATTAAAAATGCGATTAAAAATATGATTAAAACTAAAGAAAAATGTGTAAAGAAAAAAATCAAAGGAAAGTGTTAGAATTCTACCTCACCATGTAGAGAATATCATTAAAAGATAGAACATATTCAAAACAACCAAGTAAAAATTCTAGAGTTGAAAACTGTCACAACAGAAAAAAAATGCACTGGGGAGACCCAACAGCAGATTTGAAATGTCAGAAGAAAGAATTAACTAACATGACAATAGGTAAATCAACAATCAGTCTGAGGAACAGAGAGCAAAAAAGAATAAAAGTAAATAAATAAATAATAAATAAATAAACCCCAGAATCTCACAGACTTGTGAAATAACATCAAACATACCAGCAAATGAACAAATTCATAATGAAAGTCAAAGATGAGATTAAAAACTAGAGAAAGAGTATTTGAAGAAATAAAGACCAAAAACTGCTGAAATTTGATGACAAAATATTAACCTTGGCATCTGATAAATTCAATATACTCAAAGTAGTATTGTTGTGATTTGGCTCTAGAATGTCCTCCAGATCTCATGTGTCAGGCAAGGCAGCCATTTTGGAAGTGGAATTTGGTTGCTGGGGAGGGTTCCCTATGGAAGTGGCTCAGGACAGTGTTTCCCTGAGCAGGATGCTGGAGTTTCAAGTTTTTCTTTCCCCTGCCACCATGAGCTGACAATAAACTCTCTCCTTCCTCTCTCTGCTTCCCACTCTCATACCTTAAGGACCTGTAGCCCTGCCCTGGTTTCTACTTGGCAGCTGGCATAAAGTGAACTATATACATGGACTGAAATCTTCAGAACCATAAGCAATGAAGCTTCCTTTCCCTAAGTGTTGTGTGTCAGTGTTTAGATCACAGCAGTAAAAATTCTGACTAAAACAAGGAAATATTCGAAGAGATCTATACTCACAAACCTCAGTCAAAACTGTCAAAAACAAAAGAACATTGAAAACAATAAGAGGGAAAAGACCCATCACATACAAGAGGATTCTCATCAGAAACAATGGTGGCTAGAGGTAGTGGGATAAGATTCCAAGTGCTGAAAGATGAAGATTGTCAACCAACACAGCAAAATTCTCCTTCATACATTAAAGAGAAATTAAAATATTCCTAGATAAAGAAAAACTGGGGGAATTAGTCACTACATCTACCTCCAGATGTTCATACCAGCACCCCACTTACAGCCTAAAAATGCAGTCTTCCTGGCACCTTCTTCAGGAATATGGCTAACCTGAATTTATTCTACAATCCTGCCTTCCTCTTCCTCTGCAGGCTGAAGATACTATGCACTAAACATGTCCAGAAAGCGTTATTCACCTACTCTGCTGTGGGAATGGTGTCCCCAGAGTTGGGCAGGGTGGCCCTGTATCCATCAGGCACCCCAATGTAGAAGCCTCTCCTTGAGGGTTCCAGCTCTCTGTTGGAACACTCCACCTGTTTTCTTCTCCACCTCTATTTTCTCCTTCCACCTATATTCTTCATCTCACTGATGTCCTTTTCTCAACTGAAAGCCTCTGGAGTACAAGTCCCCTGCATAGTTCTATCTTTAATAAGCATTCAATAAAACTTTGATGGATGGGTGGATGAATAAAGAAATCAATCAATCAATTACCAGGATTTTATATAGGCACTTCCATATGCAGAGAACTGACTTCTCAAGACACTTGAAATCAGTCAAAGGTGGTGTGCAGTTCCAATAATAAGCCTGAGAAGGCTTCTGTCAGCATCATGCCCCAGGGAAACTTTTCACTGAGCCAACTATCCTAGCTGGCAATGAGAGGAAGCTGTCACTGGAGCCCTTTCCTGCCAATACTTAACAGAATTGACTTTCCAGCAGTTGGCGAGGTGGAGAACTGGGTAAACAAGTTCCCTATGTCCTTCAGGAGTCTGGCAAAGAGTGAGACTGAAAACTCCCAGCTCAAGAAAGAGCCTCAGCCTGAATACAATGGCCTATGTCCATCAAGGCATTGAAATGTAGATTTGTTGCACATGTCATGCTTGGCTTTGCCACCAGTGTCTTTCAACTGAGTGACATGAAGCTCTGGGCAGAGTCGTTGGACCTTGGCCTTTGGACGCACACCATCCATGAGGTTGGGACTGGGTTTTTGCTGAATATCTGATTGAATGATTATCAAGATGGCTGACAGCAGGCCCAAGGAGCTGCTATTGGAATACCTCCTACGATATAAGCACCTTGCTAAAGCAGGCTGAGAACATCACTGTGAGAATTCCCAATGGCTGCACCTCTAGAAAGAGGCCCTCTTTTGGACAAAGGTGTGTGGGTTGCTCTGTACCTCTTCACTCTTTATTCATTGTTTGAAAAGGTGGTGATTTAGAGACACGCTTTTCTGAAACCTCCCAGAAGCTGTTACTGAAAAAATGTGATAAAGGAATTTAATTTTTAAAAATCACTCTCTCAGACCCTCTTTCTTCCATTTGACTTTAAAACATGCAAGAATATGTTCTGAAATATTATATGTAAAAATAGAAGGCTTGAAAACAGCATAGAAATTCACAGTTCAAAGCAAAAGGAGCTAATTAATAAGCTGCCTTCTCCTCTGCCTTTTCTTCCCACCAAGCAGCTCTAAATACTTGATGTTGAGTTGGGGTTTTATTTTTATTTTTTTTAAATGATTGCCTATGTATCATGCAGACCTCTCCCTGAGATATATTGGCCGGATACATAAACAGC
>PVLC010015988.1:0-36280 GCA_004027655.1 Graphiurus murinus
AAAAAAAAAAAAGACACCCATCTTGCGGTATTTTGTTACATTAGTCTAGAGGGATCAAAACTCCACAATTTCCCTTCCAGAATGGAAATCCTTTTCACATCTTCTAAAAAATGCTCATCCACTCTTCAATGGTTGTCTGAGCCTCCATTTCAGCACCAAGAATTCACTGCCATCATCTTTCCTTAATAAACCATCAGAACCAGAGCACACTGCGTGCTGGGCTCTCGGCTGCTGGCTTTATCTACATTTAATTCTCATAAAGCCAAGTGCTATAGGTCTTCGTAGTGTCCTAATTGCTAGATAATAATAATAATAACTAGCTTGTATTTAGGCCTCGCTATCTGCCATGTATTTCATGGGTTGAATTACACTTTGCTCTCACATAAATACAGATTTTATACAATGGGGAGGTGTCAAAATTTTGTTCTATTCACACTTTTGGTGACCTCTTCCCATTCAGAAACACAGGAATCTTCTTTATTTGGGGGACATATTTTTAGAGACAATGATTTCCTTCCCTGAATTATAGCTGGTAACTCAGAGGCCAGCATACTGAAAGTACTGTTTGGTACCCTATACCCTGCACAAATAGCTTTATATTTTCCCTCAGTTAACAGAAATGCAAAGCAAAACTAACCCCAGTACTACTCCTTAACAAAACCTTCTGTTACTCTCCTTCCTAAGTTGTTGCTGATTCTCAACATCCCTATTTCTTATTTGCAATTCAATCCTCATAAGACCACCAAGGTCCATCTTCATTCCCCAAAATAGTTGTTCCCGGTTTGTTAAAGACACTACCAATGCACTGTAGTTTTTCAAAGGAAAAATGTTTTTAAATGCATGTGGAAACATAGTAAATAAATTAAATAACAGAATCATTAAATACTCTGCAAGGGGAAATGAATCTAATTAAATTCTTTCAGCTGCAACAAGCCTATATAGTCTTGACTCTCTTAAGAATTACTGATTCATTTAACAAATAAATATCGAGCACCCTAAGAAGGAAAAAATTCACAATTTGAAGATACAAACAATAAAGTAATACAGTTCAATATGATAATAGTTAGAATGAATCTAAATCCTTTGGGCAGGCCATATAGCACTGTGGCTAAGGAGCTCAATTGCCTGGTTCCACCTTAAATCCTGACTCCACAACTTGTAAATTGTGGCCCTTAGCCAAGTTATTTAATCCTTCTGTGCTGAAGTTTCCTAATTTATAAAATAAGAATCACGCTAATGAACTTTACCTTGTATACTTGGCTTGGGGAAAATATTTAAAATATGTGTGTTACTTAAAACAGTGACAGGTGTGCAGAAAAGTGCTCATTAAATATCAGTTGTTATTATTTATAGCATGAAGAAATATGGAGTTGCTTTTTTCTTGATTCATCAGAGATTTTACCAATGAGATGCCAATAAAACAACGTCTGGAGCATGAAGTCAAGGTATGCCGAACAGAGAAAATGAGAAAAGTTTCCCTGCAGATGAACCTCAGAGGCAAAGGTTGGGAAGTTTAATCAGCCAAGCCTACTCAAAAAGTTAGAAAAATTTCCATACAGAAAGCAAGACAAGCCGGGCGTGGTGGCGCACGCTTGTAATCCCAGCATTCGGGAGGCTGAGACCGGAGGATCCGGGTTCACGTCCAGCCTCAGCTACCTAGTGAGGCACTCCGCAACTTAGTGAGACTCTGTTTCAAAATAAAGAATAAAAAATGGGGCTGGGGGTGTAGCTCAGAGGTAGAATGCCCCTGAGTTCAATCGCCAGTACCACAAAAAAAAAAAAAAAAGAAAGCAAGACAAAACAAAATTATGGCATCCAGCTTCCCAATCTTGCCTAAATTCTGACCTTTCTTCTCCAACTTTTAACCTACTAGGATGTGGCAGATAGCACTTTCCAAAGATGGCTACAGCAATGCCAACCATCCTCCAGGCTCATCTTACAATGGTTATACCTTATTCTTTCCATCAAGTCTGTATCTTCTCTCCTTTGAACCAGAATAGAACTTTGTTATTGCTTCAACCAGTAGAGGAGGGCAGAAGCAACCTCCAAGGATCTATTGCAAACACGGCCTTCCCTCCATCCTTCTTTCTGGGAACACTAGTTCTTGGAAACCAGCCACCATGCTATAAGGAAGCCCAAATTAGTCCATTCCACAAGATTGCAAAGATGGCACATTGGGGGGCTTTGCCCAATAGCCTAGACAAGTTCTCTGCCAACAGCCAGAATCAATGTCTTAGTCTACTCAGGCTGTTATGACAGCATACCATTGACTGGACCTTACAAACCACAGAAATGTATTTTTCACACTTCGGAAGGCTATGAAATCAGAGATCCAGATGCTAGCAGATTCAGTGTTTAATGAACCCTCATTCCCCACTGTGCCTTCTAGCTGTCCTTGCATGGTGGAAGGAGCTAGCTAGATCTCTGAGGCCTCTCTTATAAGAGTATTAATATCAATCACGAGGGCAAACCATCCCTAAAGCCCCATGTTTTAATATCATCACTATAGGGTTTATGATTTCAACATAAGAAATTTGAAAAGAACATTCAGACCATAGAAATAAACCTTCCGGATGAGTCCAGCCTCCACCTGTCATGGCTCTCCCAGTCTTTAGGTCTTTCCAAATGAGGTGAACACCCTGCTTCGCCAGGTCCTAATTCCCTGATGCACAGAATCAAACCATCCCTGCTTCGCCAGGTCCTAATTCCTGATGCACAGAATCTGAGCAAAATCGAATTATAGTTGAGGTGGTTTGTTACTCAGTACCTAGAACTGGAGATTTTTCTTCTCTTTCCATGGGACAGATGCTGTTTGCCGTGTCACCTTTCATGGTCACCACGCCTATTTTAGGGACCCACCTCTACCCAGAGCCCATGGGGAGCCAACAGAGGCAGTCATCATGGCAGTCCCTGAAATCAGAGGTTTTCCAGGTTATAACCAGGAAAGCATGCCCAAGGGGTGTGTGTGTGTGTGTGTGTGTGTGTGTGTGTGTGTGTGTGTGTGTTTTACCAGGGGTTGATCCCCTTCTACCTCTGAACTACAACCCCAGCTTTTTATTTTTTATTTTGAAACATAACTTATTGTGCACTAGCCTCAAACCTGTGATCCTCTTGTCTCAGCCTCCCAAGTACTGGGATTATAGGAGTGTGTTGCCATACTCTTGGTTCACAGTCAATCTTTGATGCCGCCTTTGCCTCCTTTCCTCTGTGCTCTACTGTTTCCCATTCATACTTCTGTTCACATCTTATCACTATAGTTTTTGTTATTATCCTTTCAAAAATGCTTCAAACATATCCCCTTTGTACAGTGAGCTTCTACTTGTAAACACAGCACTTTGGGGTCCTTTGCAAGGGTACTCCAAGAGCCTCACCCAGGGAGTAGAGGTGAGGGAAGTCACAGCTACAAATGCATGCGATGAGTCCACTCCCAGAGACAACACACAGCTGAGAGTAGGTGCTCAGAAAGAATTTGCTGAGGGAGCGAATGGTCAGGGCAGGCACTGCTCTTTTTGAGCTAATGCTCTCTCCTGCCTCTACTCATCCAGTCCCTTAATTGGCCCCATGCACAAGTTCCAGAGGAAAGGGAAAAAAGGGAGGGGGATGGGAAGGACTGTAGAAAGGTCAAGCCTTGCCAAGCCACAGTTTGGAGAACACCCCTCTTTGGTGTAATGGGATACCGCTGGAGAAGCCCTGGTGTTGGGGCCTGGGATCTGCTTGGGCCCCAGCTGTCTTTTGGGAGTGCCACAGCTGGAGCACAGCTGCCCGCCAGAGATCTGATTTCCTGACCCAGCCTGGATGAGGAAATCGCTGTTTCACAGCTGTGCCCACCAGCTGGCCTGAGCCAGCCCTTTCCCCTTTGACGGGAAGCAGTTTGACTTCGGGTAGAAATACACAGTCATGCAAAGACCAGAGCTTGTCTGCCAGGCTCTAGCATCTAAGCATCCCCCTGGAGGACTCTTTGAGGTGTATTTATAGAGGACAAACATTAGCCAGAATGAAAAACCTCCTGCAGTATCCTCATTAATTCCCCCCACCCCCTCCCCTAAGCCCTGTCACTTCCACTGAAGTTATGTACCTGTGTGAAATCATCAATGCCAATCTTAGTATGACGTATGGGGAAGGGGGGCAGGACGAGCTGAGGGAAGCTCACCACGTGCTGCGTGCATGTATGGCCCTGCCACTTACTCGGAACTACATTATGCTGTGAGACTACAATGCACCGATAAAAGTGTATACATACACATTCTCCTGCAGTAACTCAGAGCAGGCCCAACAGTGTTGAAACCCACTCTCTCAGCACCACTACTGACCCAAAAAGGCTCCAACAAGAAAGCAGTATTGTGTGGTACTATTCCTGTCACTAAGAAAACAGTGGAGTGCCTGCCTTCGATGTACCTACATCATGCTCTTAATACGTTCCTTGTGTTGGTGAACAATCTTCCATGTACACAGAAGGAAAAGCTGGAAAAGTTTAATCAGTTACATTAAGCCAGGCGTGATGTCTCAGGCTTCTGAACCCAGTATCTGAGAGGCTGAAACAGGAGGATCAAGGCTCAAGACCAACCTCAGCAACTTAGCAAAAGCCTGCTTCAAAAAATAAATAAATAAATAAGTCTGGGGATGTAGCTCAGTGGTAGAACACCCCTGGGTTCAATCCCCAGTACCTCTATATATATGCAGAATGGATGGTTCTCAGGTGAATGATCTAAAGTAGACTGGCGACCCTTCCCAGTTTTCCCAGGACTATCCCCATGTTAGCACTGAAAGTCCCATATCCCAGGACATCCCTGAGTCTCAGGTCAACTCAAGACATCTGGTCACCATGTAAATCAGAAGACACCCCCAGCAAAGATAGATCTCCCACCAGCCTGTTAATGTAGAATCTAAAATGTTCTGCCAGTTTCCATGAAAAGGCAAAATTTCTAAAAGAAAATACATTAGCATCCAAATACAGATTGCTTAGCAAATCAACACACTCTATTGGTCAATTCAACAAATATTTATCGAGCATATTTCACAGGATGAGGTACTAGGGGTATGATGATAAATAAGTACACTGCTAGAGATGAAGGAGCCTACAGTCTAGTGGGCCAGAAAGACAAATAAATGGGCACTGACAGCAGATCATAATAGTTTCACACTTTTGTTACATGCACAATAATATTGGAACACACACAGAAGGCCAAACACCTGGCCTTGGAGGAGCTGGCCGGTGTCTGGGTTGGGTGACATCTGAGACCTGAAGGCAGCCAGGAATTAATGAGGTGAAAAGCAGAGGCAAGGGAGAAGCATCACGAGGAAGAATAGCAGAAACAACAACGGCCTGGAGGGGAGGAAAGATCACTGCATTTCCAGCACAAGACTCACAAAGGAATAAGACCAAGGCAAGTCTGGTTTCCTTGACCTGGAGAAGGGCAGGGAATGGACTAAGTATTTCCTGGTTTTGCCTGGAGTCAGCCTTTTTGGTTATTTTTTAAATTAAAAAAAAAAAAACATATTAAGCATTCCATGAACATGATTCCTGGCTTTTCACAGGGGAAGAAGTCGATTCTGGCAGAAAAAGAGTGAGCGAGGGAGAGAATTTGCCGCTCTGTTTTCCAGCTTCTCAATATATGTCTTGTCCCAGTGAGTCAAGAAGCCAAGCCCAGGCTAAGCGCCTGGCTGCCTCCAGCCCTCCCTCCCTCCCTCAGGCATCCTTCTTCCTCTGCATCAGGGCCTGGTGTCAGGTTCGCTCCCAGCGTAGGTCCCTTTGGAACTAATGCAGAACTCGTCTGTGTTTTGTCTTTCAGAGCCTTGGCATTTCTCGTGGATTTTTCTTTTTCCAAAAGGACTCATAGTACTTTACAGGATAATAATAAAATAAAAATCCAATCAGCCAGGTGTGGTAGTCCACACCTGTGATCCCAATACTTGGGAGGCTAAGAGAGGAGGATTGCAGGTTCAAGGCCAGCCTCAAGCAATGTAGTGAGATGCTTAGCAACTTAGTGAGACTCTGCTTCAAGACAAAAAATTTAAAAAGGGCTGGAGGTGTAGCTCGATGGTAGAATGCACCTGGGTTCAATCCCCAGTACCACAAAACAAATCAATAATAAAGATAAAATCAATAATTAAAATTAGAAAAAAAATACTTGAAAGCGTAAAAGAGAGACTTCTCTTAATATTTTATTATTAAGAGCAACCCTTTCTTTGGTGAAAAATACTAATTAAATACTGACTTTCTTCTTTCTATCCCCCTGCTTCCAAGTACCTCCCAGCTGGACTGGGGTGGGGGCTGACTTTTCTGGTTGCTCATAATTGTCAGTTCTTTCTGTATCTTTTTAGATATTTGTTGTACATATACAAGCAACAATGTATAGATGATGGTTAGGTGGATGGATGGAAGGATGGATGGATGGATGGATGGATGGATGGATGGATGGATGGATGGTATTTTAATGTCAATCATATTGATACTATTGCTATATAACTTTTTTTTTAACTTAGCATGCTCCTCACATTTTCTCTAGATTACCTGTATCAATCAGGTTTTGCTACAGTAATTTTATGCAACAAACAACCTCATAATCTAAGTGCCTTACAGCATTGATTTCTTGATACTTTATGGGAGACCTGTGGGTCAGCTGTTCCTGGGTTAGGCATGGCTTAGCTGGGATCCTTGGGCTCCACCCCACTGAGCTCAGCTCAACTGCTGTTCTCATTTTGAAATCCAAGCTGAGAAAGGAGTCACTGTGACATTACGCTCACGGTCTGTGTGATAGAAGGATAGAGCCAAAGCACCCCACCAACCTGGGCAATCGAAATTCATAACAATGTGTCAAATATCACACACATTTATATCCCATGGGCAAGACATGTGTATGGATAGTTAATAAATTTTCCAAACCTTGGTCTCAACAAGCACATAAATCAACAAGCGCTTAGAGCACAGCGCTCTGTACCTTGACGTCAAGGTAGACTGGACATTCCGCTGCCAAACAAGCCTGAGGACATTTGGTATCGTGAACACTAGGAGAGGAAATTTTCTCTTTTTCAGGGAAGCTGGCTGCCACTTCCTTGGGAACAGGGAATAAACAATCCTCACGTGGCTCACTTTGGTCATGCAAATGCACCCTTAGGACTACATTGTCCGGGTGCCCCACTTAAGGACTCCCCAGAGACTACAGACTTTGAAGCCTCGCCTAAGGGAGAACACACGCCCCATCCTGGACCATTCCAAGTGGGACTCTAATCCGCTGTCTGCAGGGACTTACCGTGTTGCCACATGTTTTTGCTTATTCTGATTTTGGTGAGTGTACTTCTGTATAGAGCATGCTGCAGCGTGATTGTCTATTTTGATTTCTATGCTTGCTTCAATCATCCATTTTCCTTCATAATAAATCACTCTTGTTTCTAACAAGTGAAGCCTTGTGACCTGATTTTTTCTTCCAAGCAAAACATGTGAGGTCACTGTAGCAGGAAGCAAAGCAAGGGTGGGAAGGAATAGAATAATTGTTAAAAAAAAAAAAAAAAAAGAAAGAAAAAGGCCATCTTTCATATTTTTATCTATACCATTCTTCTGAATATCTGCATAGTATTCTATTGAAAGATACACAAGACTATATTTCTTATTTTTATTTCTATAATCGATGCTGTGATACTTATCCTTACGACACATCTTTAAATACTTGTGGAAGGATATATATAGAAGAATAATGACTGATGGAATGTGCATTTAATTTGTTCACACACATCTAAATTGCT
The DNA here is from genome assembly GCA_004027655.1 of Graphiurus murinus. NCBI lineage: Eukaryota > Metazoa > Chordata > Mammalia > Rodentia > Gliridae > Graphiurus > Graphiurus murinus. The sequence continues at coordinate 7,741 of PVLC010015988.1, forward strand.
CTCTAAAATACACTATCAATTTCTGGCACCCCAAGATATATGAAAGAATGCTTTCACAAGTCTTCCCTAAATTTTAATTATCAAGCTTTTAATTCAAAAGGTAAAACATTGATTTCTTAAATTGCATTCTTTTAGTCAGGCATGGTGACACACGTCTATAACCCCAGTACTTGGGAGGCGGAGATAGGAGGATCACAGGTACAAGGCCAACCTTGGCAATATAGTGAGACTCTCAGCAACTTAGCAAAACCATTTCCAAATAAAAAATTAAAATAGGGTTGGGGGTGTCGCTTGGAGGTAGGATGCTCCCTGGGTTCAATCCCTAGTACCACAGGAAATAAATTGCATTCTTCCATTAATCATGCAGCATGTTTAAGATAATCCCAGAATTCAGATTATTCTAGATCTCTTGGGAAATACCGGAACGATACTAATATCACCACAGCTCGCCTAGCACTGACACTCATTTTCCCTGTACCTTTGGTTTTATTCTCAAGGATTGCAAGGTATTGTAACCTTGGGATTGCAACCCTGTTTTAGAACACCTTAGTAAAAGGTGTTCTACTGGAAAAACACATCCTATAATTAGACTGTGTCCATCCATGTTCAGTGGCATGATGTGAAAGACTGTGGAACTGAGGGTTTTTTTTTTGTTTGTTTGTTTGTTTTGCCTTTCCTACTCTTGTGGCTGCTTGCACTCTGTCAGCATTTTAATCTTCTCCTCTACCATTCAATTCATCTCACATCACAGAAGATAAATATTGAGTAAATATTCACTGTAATGATGACTTGGGGTCTTTCCCATGACTGGACGACTCGTTTGCATCACATGAAGTTATTTCTTTAAAGGTCACAGAAAATGATATTGAGAAAACACCCAGTAAAATACTTGAGTAATGTTTTGGTGTGGGCTTTGTTTGGTCTTTTTATCTTTGCTGAGCTAAGTGGCTTAGGCTTTTAAAGACACTTTTACCATCAGAGTGATATTATTTTGATAACCCACTTCCTGGTGATGTTTGAATGATGGTTAATTATTGGAGGGGGGGAGTTAAATACAGTGTCAAAGTAAATCATAACAGGATTCTTTGGTCAAGCTCAAGGTTAAAGTCAACCACATTTCCCAACAACACAGCAACATAATCATTCCTCTTCCCACAGATAAAGATGGTCTTCCTGTCAGCCTCCAGGAATCCCAACCCTTTTCCCCAGTGTAACCAGACTCCCTGCCGCAGAAAAACAGCACTCTTCTTCTCTGCAGCTTCCCCACAGGGTGATCAGTCTCCTGCTGCACCAGGCCAGGCTCCAAGCATTGCAGAAACCACGGAAACCACACTGAGCTGGGACTGGGCACGTGGACTCAGACACTCATCTTTTTCAACGCAGAGGGATGAGGTCACTGGGTGTCTTCTCTGATGAAAATAAAATGTTGAAATACAACATGGGAAACAAATGCTCTCCCCAAAGAGCAGTGTAGGTGGTAAACACAAGGACTTTAGACGCTGGAGTAAAGAAAGGCAGACCAAAGGGACACCACACTCCTGAGAACCCAGAGCACTCCAGTCGTAAAGTAGGTAAGGGGATGTGCCATCGAAGGGGTCAAAGAGATTGTCATCTGCAGGAAAATCCAGCATGCTTTCCCAGAAGAGGCAAAGACTAAATCTGCCTCAGTCACAAAAGTGTAGGGCCCAAAGGAGGAGAAATAGAAAACTCAAAAACAATGAAAAATAACTAAGCAAAGAAAATGTTGGCTTGAAGGTGGTAATTTTTTTTTTCTTTTCCTAGTGACTGAACAGTAATCTTCTAAGGAGAACAGCAAAAGCCCCTTCCCAGTAGACTTTTCAGCGTCGGCTGTGAAATGGCTATTCTTGGCTCACCGACTCTGCTGATTTATTCTCACCTTGAGGCAGCTCCGCGACCTTGCGCTCTACCTCAGCTTCCCAGTCAGCCAAGTGGGACATCCTACTTGCAATCTGCTTCATTTGCTGGGATGTCATGAAGATTAATTAACAACATTAATACACTAAATGTTCTTTAGGATGGTCAGGGAGAAAGTGTGATTATGATCATTATTGCTAAGGATTACTAAGTGGAATATTGTCAGGACTGTTCAAAATGAGATGGTGGCTGGGACAACGTACTGAGAACAGAAAAAACAGGCCAAATGGTGATCTCGGAATGGTTTGCAAATGCCCCTGGCTCAAAAACACTTCTTCAATATTCTTGCTTAGGGACTTGAAGTTTCCACAGTTCTGCTAATATAGTGGAAAGTACATTGAACTCAGAGTCAGAAGTCCTGCACTGCATTTAGTTTTTCAATTTTTGCCACTTACTGACTGTGTGATCTGGTGCAACCTACTTAGTTGTTCTTAATATCAGTTTTTTCATCTATAAAATAGGCACAGTGGTGCTGCCCATGTCTACATGCCTTGCAGTGCTGCTGAGACATCTAAGGGAAATGTGAATATTTCAGAAAATTAAGCCAACTATAAAAAATACAAAATATTACCATCTTTTTTTGCTTTGTTGACCTCAATCCTCCTGTCTCAGCCTCCCAAGCACCAGGATTATAGGTGTGTACCACTACACCCAGCCTCTTCTTTCTTTCTCTATTATACACTCTTTTCCCCTTACTATAAATTATTAGTTCATGAGACACAGCCCACCAACATAAGTATACCTGAGAGAGGCAGGTGATGACCGGAGAGGGATCAAAGAGGGTGATGTGGCTATAAAACTCAGTAGCCAGAGATTTATCCATGCAAATAGCAGCTGTACCTTTTGCTCTTTGCTGACATGAGGCTTCTCTCTACAGGGGATGGGGGGGGGTTGCAATGTCTTAAATCATTTTATCTTAACATGTTAGGCCTAAGGAGAGGTTATTCTAGTGCAACTTCTTTATTTTATAGAGTAGAAAACCAAACCTCAATTCGAACCTTAAACACTTTCTTCCTGATGCATAGACCAGGGTTATTTCCATTGAGCACCATCTGCAACAGGCAACTAGTTATTAAGTGTTCTGGGTGCAGTTGTCTTGAATTATTACTCATGCCCACATCTTCCATTCCAATCCCACTGCCCCACCCGGGTCCAAACCCCAACATTGTAGGTTTGAACTAGCACAACAACCTCACATTCTATCTTCCTCTAATTTCTTTTCTGACCCACCGGTCTTCTCCAAACACTGCTCTCAGATTAGCCTTCCAAACACATCCACCAAATCTTGCCTCCTCTGCTCAAATACCCATTAATGCCCATTGTGTGCAAGAAAATAGTGATAGCATTATCTGCCTACCCTACCTGAGTTCTAGAATACTCTCTGTACCCAAGGGGTAACACTGTGTACCTGCATCTCCAGTGCTCAAGTTCTAGAAAGGGATTGACAAAAATGATAAATGCACCACTTCCCTGGGTTTGCTGTTCATCTTAAAAAGAAATCCAATTACAGTTTGCAATTGCATTTTGGCGAAACATAATGAGCTCTCTTTGGAGTTGCCTTATTCAGATCAAATTACTTCTTGGTAATTTAAAGTACATTACATTTCCCAGATACCTTTCAAAGCACCCACAGTGTTCGATGTCCTGTGTAACTATGACACAAACATTGGCTAACCAACTCTGGATGAGTTAATAACCAAAGGACCATTAACTACCCACAAACAAGTCACTCCTACTGGGAGGGCAAAGGTCATATAATTCCTTGGGGAGCTAGTTACTTCTCAGGAAAATGAAGGTTAGGGAAAGTTTCCTTGTATAAAAAAAAGGTGCAGGGAAGTCTAAATACTTCTGTAGGAAAGATCAATATCATCAGTCAATAACATTTACTGGTCGATAACTCTTCTATATTGACAGACATGGGAGAGGCATGTGATGTCTACCACACATGACAAACCCTGAAACATTAACCAAAACTCCCGAAGACGGCATTTTATAAAGAATTGTCATTCCTTAAAGAAAAGTGACAGAGAGAGAAAAGAAAAAAAAAGATGTGATTAGAAGCTGTGACAGTAAGAAAGAAGGAGAACTGAAACTTTATAATGGCACATTGTCCCCTGATTTCCCCAAGAAAGTTCAGCACATAAAACATCAATAGATCTGACAATCATTAAAATTTTCTCTGCTAATTTTGACAGGCGAGAAAGGTCACCTAAGAGGTTTTAAAGTGCAGCATGACCTGGTTTTCCTGCAGTATTATTGAGCCAAGAGTCTCACAAGAATGTTTTTCTTCCTTCCACACAATGAGAGCAATAGCCCTCGAGATCTTTGCTCTTGATACTTTTGCCTTCATGTACAAGACTGTGGGTCATTGGGCTGTAACAACACTTGCATTTATCTGATGATTTATCCGATGTTTGTAAGCAAGAGTCTAGGGTTTCAAGAATTTTTGCAAAGTGTAGTTGACAGTCCTCAACTGCTGGAGTCACATATATATCATGTCTGATAATTACCAAACAATTCTTTAACATGTTCAATGATGAGCAGCAACCACCATAATATTGATCTTTCCCACAGAAGCATTTAGACCTACCTGCAGTGTTGTTTTTAGAGGGAAACTCTTCCCAACTTTCATTTTCCTGAGAAGTAATCTGCTCCCCAAGGAATTATAGACCTTTGCCCTCCATGATTGCACAGTGGTGTTCTGGGCAGAAGATCCATTTGATTCCAAGTTAAACTTGTTTCCTTTTTTGTCTATAGGAAAGAAAATAAACAATAGATGAGCAGTATAAGAACTTGAAGAGTCATAATTAGGTTACTCCTAGAAAAAGAAAAGTAGATTGTCTCTGAAAGTCAGAATCTAAAATAAAAACTATGGGTCAGAACGCCCAAACATAGAAACACTTGATGGAGGTGACAGCATGGTTTCTAAGTCAATAGAATTTTGCAGGAACCTATTTTAATATAATATCATAGTTTTGAGATTACATCATTCTTGGAATTGGAGAGGAAAAAAGGGGAAACGTTGGCCAGTTACGAAAACAAACAAAAAAAGGATGCCACCAAAGCCAACATTAGCAGCACCCAGCCAAGCACTGTCTAAGAAGAGAGTCCTAGCCATCAGACCTAAAATATTCTAGTCTCCTGGATAATAGAGTTCCACCATGGTGCTGAATATAGACAGTAGATTTAAAATGGATCTTGGCTTCAATTTCCTTATGAGGAAATACAGGGGAATATTTAATATAACTTGATAGTATATCTATGGTCCCTCAGCCAAGACTGCCACTCAGCTCTATGTCTCTATTGGCAAACTAATGACTCTTTTACTCTCAGTTCTTAAGTTCGAAGTTGGTCCCTCCTGAGAGGCCTTCCCCAACATACCCATACCTAATCTAGACTTCATGATTTTCCGATACATTTGCAAAACATTCTGTGCTTCCTTTATCACAAAACTTCTTATCCAGTGCATCATTATCTGCTCCTTCAATTTTAAATATCTTCTTAAGATTCCTAATATCAAGGGCCAGGTTTTCCTCCTGTCTCTTATAGATTCAGAACCTAGCATAGTGCCTATCACATCTTAGATGCTAAAAAAACATTGGATTATTTAATATGGTTTGACTACAGGAAAAGAATGCACTGATCAGGCCAATGTTGCTTATTCTGGCTATGGATCACCTCAAATTGCAGAGTGATTTGGTAGGTGTGAGTCATTTTCTTAGGCTTGGTCGTTCCCTTGGCACTGGCTAGAGAAAGACTCTTCTTATTCTTTTAAGCAGATTCAATTGGCCCTCCTTCAGATGCTGTCACTTTTATCCATTTTATATTTTCTCCTAATTTGCTTAATTGACTCCTGCATACACTAAAGGCCTGGCTTGTATTTATATCTCTCCACTTTATACTTTTTGAGACAAACAACTTCATTCTTCACAATTCTACTTCTAGGCTTCCCAGAGTTTCCCAGAGGTGGGAGGATCAGGATAGATGTGTTTGAAGTTAATAGTTAAGCATCAATATTATGGCTATCAAAGGACCATCTTAGGGAACTCAGAAGTTTGTGTTGAAGGCTTAAATGTATTTGTTAGTAATGTAGCCTATTACAGAGGAGAGTGAATGAAAAGCATTATTCACATTACTCCCTAAAAGAGAAGATGATTCCATAATCGGATGATAGGAAGAATGCAACCAGAGTATAGTAGAGCAGATCCTAACATTGGTGAGGATTAGAGAAACAAATTATAAGGAGCAGAAGAGTAGAAGAATGTGACATGGAAGAGAGATAGAGAAAGCACAGCACAGTATCCTCCTCCGGATGAATTTCAAACCTCCTGATGAAATAGCACCATCCTATATGGCTGCTGAGAAAAACTTAAAAGTTCATACTTTTGAAACATTTGCTGGTACCACCTCAAAAGGGAAGACTCATCGAGGTGGTTTGAAATACTCTTCAATGGGACTCCAGTCTAACCAAGCAATTGCGTAGGTTTCTGGCCCTGAAACATATGACCAAGATGTGTCAGAGTCTGACGAGATACATGGAGGCCACAAATTACTACCCACTTTTGATGATTAATTGTGGAAAAAAATGGCAAATCTCGGGAAGAAAATGAAGTGTGTCTCTACAAAGTCTACAGTTCTGGTTAGAAATCTAAAGGCTAGAAAACTATTGTTTTTTTTTGTTTGTTTGTTTGTTTTTTGCTTTTTGCTATACTGAGGATTGAACCCAGAGGCATTCTACCTCCGAGCTACACCCCAGTCCTATTTTTTATTCTTTATTTCTGAAACAGCGTCTCACTAAGTTGCAGAGGGCCTCACTAAGTAGTTGAGGCTGGCCTCAAACTTGTGATCCTCCTGCCTCAGCTTCCCAAGGACTGGGATTACAACACTATTGGTTCTCCCTCTCTCTCTCTCTCTCTCTCTCTCTCTCTCTCTCTCTCTCTCTCTCCCCCTCTCTCTCTCTCGCGCGCGCTCTCTCTCTCCCCCTCTCTCTCTCACGCGCTCTCTCTTTTATCCTTCTGTATGCTTCCTTCCAGCTATTGTTGAAACTGAAAAAAAAGAAAAGAAGACCTCAAAGTATAAACTACTTGAAGACAGTGACAATATCCATTTTGCTCATTCCTACAACCCCATAACCTAATACAGAACCTGGAGAATAAGCATTTCTCTACTTCAATGAATGCAGAAAGTGAAAGCATGGCTATATAGCTTATGTAAGAGAGGGTGAGCTTGTTTTCTAATTTAACGATGGTCCAAATTTTTAAAGCAGAGGGTAAAATATATAGAGGGTAAACTCAAGATATCAATCATGACATGGTCTAAAAAGCACTTCATTTGCTTAGTAAATTTAATCAACAACACAAAATGAACAGCATTCCAAGACACTCAGGAAACCCACAGGTGCCATTCCAAAGCTACTGTTGCTCACATCCAATGAATCTTTGACAATGCAAGAAGGGTCACAAGTTCAGAGATAAGAAAACACTACTTAAAGTTTTATGAGTTGGGAAAGGTGAGCACTGGAAATTACAAACACAAAAACTTGCTGCCAATCCATAGCCAAGTTAACATTTTCTGTTTTCTGGTCATTTATAAAAGACGGTGGTAGTCATGAGGAGCTGTCAGTAAAGATACCTAAACGATATTAAAATTAACCTGAAAGAGTATGAGTATCCTTATGAATGATAATTCTTAAAAGAAGAAATAGCAGAAGGACTTAAACTTAGGAAATCCATTTTAAAACTGATTTCAAACAATAATAATGAAAATCACATGGTCATATTTCAAAGTTAGGAAAGTCAATCCATGATTCATGATAACTTAATGTGCAATATAGGCAACTTTTTAAAACTTGCTATAAAAATGGAAAGGGAAAACATCATATAATATGTAGGTGAAGATAATATGTGAAGGAAAACATACATCATAGATATGTCCCAGTTAAATCAAAGAACTTATATGTTATAATTGAACCAAATAAACTCATAACACACTAATTAAAATACTTAAGCCAGTAATAAGAGATGGTTACTTTGGAAGGTCTGAAACAGTCAAATATTTTTATATAAATATTACCACACTGACAATCTGTGGTGACCACTTTCTAAGTACTGGAGAAGTGGTGGTAAAGAGGGCAGCCAGGGCCCATGCTGTCAACCGTACATTCCAGAAGAGACAGGCATCTGACAGGTAAACAGCTTTGGAAAGAGAGTAATTCTGGGGAGCAAGAACATGATAGAAAAGCCATTACAAAATGCACATAAAATGAAAAAGAAATGCAATCAAACAAGAAAACACTTGCATCAAAAATGACAGAAAAGAATACTTCCTTAAGGATCTCAGAATGCACACATATATTTCTAGAAACCACCCCTAGGGCTCCACTAGCTAAGATATCAGTTCTCAAACCAACAAGATTTACACAGGAGAAAATACAAATAGGAAACAAATGTCTGAGAAAATGTTCACACTAACTTGTAATCAAGAAATGCAAATTTAAGCAACTTTTTAACATCTGCTAAGTTAAAAAAAATGTTTGAAAAAATAAAAACCAGACTTACAGGAAGGATGACAACATAAACACAGTCTCCAGTCCTTCCAGGAAAATAACCGAAATTACCAAAGAAGAGGAAGATGGGGTGGGGGTAGGAACGCCAGCAGTGGACCAGGGAACAGTGCCAGCCACACATGAACCACAAAGCTAGGAATTTCTGCCATTTTTGGTACTAACTGTTAAAAGAAACAACATTTCTATAACTGGTTGTGAGAAGGAAATTAGAGCAAAGTGCTTGAAGAGGTCAAGAGAAGATAGAAGATGGTGCTCCTTGGACTCCAATCCCCTGGAGCCATGAATAATCCACAGCTGCAAGGAGAAAGCATCAGGCCCCTCCTGGTCATTTTCCTCATACTTGACAGCTCAGTAGTGCTGCGACTCAGCTTACTATAGGGGTCTAGCAGGGGGTGGGAAATTTCTGTAAGGTCTAGAAGCTAAGGCATCTTGTGGGAGAGATGGGAATTAGTGAAGTATGAGTCACAGAAGGAAAGGCAGGTGTTTGGGAGCGTGTATTTGCAGCCGCATTGAGCAGAAAGCCCACAGGCCAAAGGGTTTTGCTCTTAACTGAATTATTTCTAACACTGTTATTTTGCTCTACGCCTGAGGCTCAACATAAAACTGGAAGGAACCATTCTCAAAGGGCCACCCCTTCTGCAGTACACTGTTAACAAAGTATAATTATGCAAAGTGCCAAGGTCTTCAAGGCCTAAGGCTCAAGGAGCCCTGGTTTATGTGATGTCGCTTCATCCATCTCTCTACTTACCTTTTGTGGGCAAGAACCCAGTGGCTCCCACATAACCAGAGAAGAAACTTTACCTATTCGCATTACTTAGGGACAGCTCTGGAGAGAACTTTCCTCCTTCAAAGAAGAGTAAGGAAAAACCACTAATACAGATCTAAAAGGCAGCAAAGTAGTAAAGGGATCATTTGAGCACACAGATTCTAGAATCCGGATCCCAGTTCTACCATTTACTAGCCATGCAACCTTGGAGAAGATAATTAACTTTTCTATGCCTCATTTATAAAAGGAGGGTAACCATCATGAGATTAAGTGAGATAAGTATTAAGGTACTTACCAAAATATTCAGCACACATTAGATATTAGGTAGATGCTGTCATAATCCTTATTTTAGTATGCCTAGGCAAAAATTTTGTAATGAATAAAATACAAATGAGCTTTGGATACATCACATTATGCTTTTTACCAAGTGTTTCTGGCCCTTCCCCCAGGAACATATACTTCCCTCCTCCTTTAGACTTAGCAGAAGGTGTAACTCATTTTGATCATTGAAATGGAAATCTTGTAAATATAACTTCTGAGTGGGAATTTAAGAGTTAGTGCATGAATTCACCCAACTATTTATCCTCAATCACAGCTACCTTCCAAATGGTGGTTACTCCTTACCCTGGAATAAGAATAACTTGAAAGCAACTGCTATAACATGAGTGAAAAACAAAACCCGATTGTACTAAAGCAACTAAGAAGTGGAACTCATTTGTTACTATAGCATAATGTGGCCTATACTGATGGATACAGAAGTAAAAGAAAAAAGAGGGGATGTTTCTGAAATCTTACTTCCAGAAAAAAGAATAGAGAGTTTGGGGCAATAATTGCTTTATACACCTAGAAATATTGAAAATAAAATAGTTAAGCATAACAGTTAAAACATGAGATGAAAAGACATCCAAATGAGATTAACAGTGAGGTAGCAAAGTCAAAGAAAGCAAAATCAGAACATAATTCAGTGGCAAAAACTGAGCCAGAAATGAAATGACCCTATGGCATCATGTTAGAGTTAAGCCTCTCTGTGGAGTTCAGAAAATAATCATGAATGTGCCCAAGAATGCTACAAAATTATTAATTGCAGTATCATTTGGAATGGAATAAAGAAAAAAACTAAGGAAATCCTAATAACCAAGAATAGGGGATTTTCTCAATATGCTTGTGCAACCCTTTTTAACATCAAACTTTATAACATCAGACTTTAAACATTAACGGAATGTTCTGTATGTGTGCTGTTCATATAGTAGCCTCTAGTCACAGGTGGCCATTGAGCATTTGGGTGTGACTGAAGTGACCAAGGAAACAGAATTTGTAAAGCTATTTAACTTTCTTTAACTTTCATTAATTTAAATCTAATTTAAATAGCCACATTGGCTAGTGATTTCTGGACAGTTCATGTTTAAGGTGATGGCATACATCCATATTCTTAGCATTAAAAAGAGTCATAACTTATCACCTGGGTAGATTATCTAGAGAGCATTTATAACTTCTTAAAGTGTGTGTGTATACACATGTAACTGAGGACTCTACACCAAAATATCATCACTGTGTATGGAAGAGTGGTAATATGAACAATCTTTGCATTCTTCTTTAATCCTTTCTGTATTATGTAAGATTTTCAAGCGAGATTATAATATTGTTATACATAAAGAATTGTGAACTATTCTCATGTTAAAAATAAATGACTAAGCCGGGCGTGGTGGCGCACGCTTGTAATCCCAGTATTCAGGAGGCTGAGACCAGAGGATCCGGGTTCACGGCCAGCCTCAGCTACCTAGTGAGGCACTCTGCAACTTAGTGAGACTCGGTTTCAAAATAAAGAATAAAAAATAGGGCTGGGGGTGTAGCTCGGAGGTAGAATGCCCCTGAGTTTAATCCCCAGTACCGGAAAAAAAAAAAAGGCTGGCTGTGTAGCTCAGAAAAAGAGTACTCCTGGGTTCAGTCCCCAGTACTATAAAAAAGTATATCCTAAAATAACTCCCCCAAGAAGAAAAAAGATTCGTTTAAAAATTCTGTCCCTAGAGAATAGTTATTCCAAATTATTTTGCAACAAGTTAATTACAACTTTTAAAAATATATCATAGATTATAATGGTAAGTGAAAAGGAGAAAAATGTTAAAAGTTGGTTTAGGACAGTGGAATGTTATGCGTTTATTTTCCTTTAATATCTCAATACTACTCACTCAATAAAAAATTCGTTGTAGAAGAACTACTACATCAAAAAGATAAACAGTAGTACTATAAAAAGTAATCCCATTTCTCCGTGGTTCAACACAAGCGAGTTTTTTCAGTGGCTCACATCGCACTCTTGCACGTGAGACCACCCTCCTGCAAATGAGATGATCACCCTGGATGGCTGCCTTCTAAATGGTAACCCTGATCATCTTGCAGCCTCCACAGTCATTGTGGATGGGAGCAGACAGCATAGAGGATCATGCAGAGATGTCCAAGTCTAGAAGTGGCTTCCATCTCCTCTGTCCACATGCATACAGTCACAGGGCCCAGAGGCAACTGCAGGGGGTGTTGAGAAATACAATCTTCCTCTATGCCCAAGAAGAAGAAGGCTGTCTCAGAAAGGAGCATCTAGCCAGCCTCTGTTGAATTTCCCATATCAAACCGAATTCATTTGCTTTCTTGATAAGTTTATTAAGTAGGTTAATTGGTTTGATGGGTCCTGCTTTGGAGTGCCAAAAGCTATATTTTGGGGTTAGAAGAATACAAATGGCCAACAGGTATATCAAAGCATGTTCAACATCACTTATCATCAGGGAAATGCATATCAAAACCACAATGAGCCAGACATGGTGGTACATACCTGTAACCCCAGTACTTGGGAAGCTGGCACAGGAGGATTGCAGTTTTGAGGCTAGCCTCAGCAACTCAGCGAGGCCCTCAGCAACTTAGTGAGACTCTCTTTCAAGATAGATCAGAGGTATAATGCCCCTCATTTCAATCTCTAGTACCAAATAGCTGTTAGACAAAAGATAATAAATGATGGAGATGTGGAGAAATTACAAACACTTGTATGCCACTGGTAAAAATGTAAAATGTATAGCCATTATGGAAAATGGTATAGACATTTCTAAGAAAATTTAAAACAAAAGCACCATATGATCCATCGCTTACTTGTATTTATCTAAAAGAATTGAAATTGGGATAGTAAAGAGATATTTGCATGCCTGTGTTCATTGCAGCATTATTTACCATAGTTAAGATGTGAAAACAATCTAGTTGCCCATCAAATGGATGAATGGATAAAGAAAACATAGTATAGATACACACAATGGAATACTATTCAACCTTAAGAAACAGAAGGAATTCCTGTCATTTGTGATAATATGGATGGTCCTGGAGAACATTATGCTACATGAAATAAGTTAGTCACAGAAGGACAAATACTGCATGATTCCGCTTATGAGGTATCTAAAGTAGTAAAATTTATAGAAGCAAAAAGTGGATAGTAATTTCTAGGGATTGGGTGGGGGGAGTAGGAGTTGCAGTTCTACGAGTATATCTTTCAGTTGTACAAGACGAATAAGTTTTAGTATTTGCTATGCAACACTGTGCTTATAGTTAACAATATTGCACTATACACTTGAAAAATTGTTATCAGGATAGCTCTCATGTAGTTCTTACTGCAATAAAGTGAAATTATATATTTTTAAAATCCCTCCACATTGCTCCTATTCAACATCATATTGGAAATCCCAGCAAGTACAGTGAGACACTAAAAAATATAGAAAAACCACAAATACAATATAATAATTGCCCATGTTCCTACCATCTGGAATTGACCATTTTTAACATTTTTCAAATAACATTTTGTTACACTCTCTTATTACAGCCTACATATATCACTCTCCACATTGCTTTTTACACCAATATGTTTTAAAAATGATCCGTGTTCATAGTTAGCATTCTAATTCACTTCTTTAACTACTGTAATGGAGTTCCTTATATGAATATAACACATGCTATTTATCTACTTACCTATTCCTGGATATTGTGGTTATTCCCATTTCTCTATATAAAAATTCTGCAAGGACATCCTTCAGCATGTCTCTCTATGCAGATGTGAGAAGGTATATGCACAAAAGGGAAGTGGTGATGTCAAAAACATATTTTTGCAACATTTAAACATATTTAACTTACATAGATATATGAAGATATTATATACATATATATATCAAATTTGTAGACAAAATGAACTCTGAATGGAAAAATGATATGATGGAAAACAAAAACCGATGTTCAAATCTTTCATGAATGACAATACTGGGCCATAATTAACGGATAGAATTTAAGAAATATAAAGGCAAAATCTTGAATATACTTGAAAGAGTTAAATGCCTACTGCAAAAAGGCAGATATATAACTCGACGGCAATTTATTTGAGAAATGCCTGGGATGTTAGTTAACCCTTACTTTGCTGTGGGCTAATAGTATTTACTATTCACTAATTTAGACCCCCAAATGTGTATTTATACAGCTGTATTAATAGAAGAAAAAGGCTTTAGAGGGTGGTGACTCTAATCTCAATTCCACTCTACCAAGCCAGAACTCTGTAGCATTCAAGGGAAACCAAATTAGGCTAACTTAATCTAAAAAAGAGAAAGCAATCACTTCACAACTACATTCCAGAGAGGATGGGGTTGGAGTAAGATGGGAAGAATTAAAACCAGGCCTTCAAATACTGCTGGGACTCTCTCCCTTTCACCATTTCTCATCAATGCATCCCTCTGCCTGCTGGATTTATTCTCTAAGCCACCAACTGCACAAGGTTGGCCATGGCCACAGCAGATGTAGAGGATCCTCATTCACAGCTTCAATTCGGGAACCCCAGAGGAGATGTCTGCTTAGCCTAACGTGGGCTTTGTGTCCACTCTTCTGACAAATCAGGATGGGAGTCCCCTCAGGAATCAGTGGTTGGAACAGGAGAGGAAAAACTCCCAGATAGCCTTAGAAGGATGGTTGTTGATCAGAAAGCCACACCCACTTGTATCCCTCAAAGTTATGTCCTTCACTCTGGAGTCATTGGGCTTATAGTGGTCTGCAACCATGCCCAATCACTCGCTTTCTTACAACCCTCTCTTGATTCTGTTAGTCTTACTTAGACTCTGTGGTCTCTGCCCCCAGACAGTGAATCCCAGATATATGAAACACATAAGTTCAAACACACACAATATTGTGTGAATTATATGATATTTCCCTCATTGCTTTTATATTTTTAATATTCACAAAAAATAGAATACGTACTCATTTATCATGACAGATATCAAGAATAGTACTCACATCAGCTGAACAGAGCCTTTGTAAATCACTGCAGCAGGTGTAATCAGAACATCTGCCTGAACGATGTGTCTGGATCATTACCAGAATTGACATTTATTGAACTTGGACTGTGCGCAACCCCATAGGTGTGGGTCTACTCTAAAGGATTTAAAAGCTCATGGGGCCAACCAAACCGGGAGCAACCGGGGAAGATGTATCACATACAGGAGAGAGACTTAATCAATTGCTAATTTCTGAGCAGCATTCCTGACCACCACATCAACTTGAAGGGGTCTCAGTAGAATCCAGACAAGAAGATGTTTGGAAGAAATGAGATATTCAATAGAACATAAAGAAGTAAAAGCAGTTTGGTGACAGGGAGGGAGAGAGGGAGGGAGGGAGGGAGGGAGGGAGGAAGGAAGGAAGGAAGGAAGGAAGGAAGGAAGGAAGGAAGGAAGGAAGGAAGGAAGGAAGGAAGGAAGGAAGGAAGGAAGGAACTTAGGTTAGAGACTCACATTTAGTGTCACATTTGTTGGCCCCTCTACATCAGGGGTCTAAAAATAGATGCAGGAGCAGAATCACCTAGAAATCCTAAAAAATAAGGAACCTGAGCTCTCGCTCCAAAATGTCTCACTGAGTCCATCAGAGTAGTGTTTTATGATGTATACCTTGAGTAATCAGTGTAGCCAACACATAGCCAACTACTATGTGGCAGATTCTCTTCCTAGTGTTTAATGTACAATGTCCCTAAATTCTTCTTTAAGCCATATGAGTTAGGAACTGTTCCTTTATTCTTGATGATAAAACCCAGAGGGGCCAAATAAATTTGAAAAGGCCAAACAATGTTAAAACATGAACCGAGGGAGTCAGGCTTCAGTCTGCCAATCCCTTTGTTCTGCATATTATCAAAAAAAGGAAAGTGAACTATGAAGCTTATTGGATGATCCTGACAATCCAGTGTTGAAGCAGGATTTAGAAACCACTGCACTATAAAACATAAGGAAATTATCATGTACTGAGCACTTCTTTTTTTTTTTTTTTTTTTTTTTTTTTTTTTGCGGTACTGGGGATTGAACTCAGGGGCATTCTACCTCCGAGTTATATTTTTTATTCTTTATTTTGAAACCGAGTCTCACTAAGTTGTGGAGTGCCTCACTAGGTAGCTGAGGCTGGCCGCGAACCCGGATCCTCCGGTCTCAGCCTCCCGAATGCTGGGATTACAAGTGTGTGCCACCACGCCCGGCCTGAACACTTCTTAAGGGTAAAGACACTCTATCAGTCAGTGCCCAGCACAGAGTAGATAGAGGATGTTGTTGAATATATTGCAGGCAGAAGTTCTTAGAAGAAGAATTGGATGGGGAAATAAGCTGGGCCTGCTACAGCAGAGAGAAAGTAGGGCAAATGGAATGACTCACGTCTATTTCCTGTCCCCATTAAAGGAAAGTGCCAAGAATCAGAAAGTAAAAGATGCTTCATTATAGCCCTACCCTTCGTCCCCTGCCTGGCCCCTTAAATCTGTGGCTATTTAGGCCCACATAACACCTGGTTTAGAGAACCAAGGAGTGTGATTTCTCCATTTGCTTAGAATGTAGGTAAAAAAAAAATTTATACACTAGAAACTTACTGGATGGAGGGATGGATGGATGGATGGCAGGCATTGGTAAATGTCTAGTAGTAAACCATTACCCATGCTCCCTGGGGATTTGGCAGGACTGGCTCTTCTGGTGACAAGCCATATGGGGTCAGGATTAAGTGACCTTAATGTATCAGGAAGCTCAGGTCCAGTGCTGCCTCTACCATTTACTAGCTGAGGTCATCTTGAGTAAGTGACTTACTCTCTAAATCTCAGTTGATTCTTTTTAAACTAGAAATAATAATAGCACTGAAATTGGGAGCGATAATAACACCTACCTTCAAAGGCACTGTAAGATAATGTTCATTTGGGTTGGGGATGTAGCTCAATGACAGACCACTTGCCTACTATGTGTGGGGTCCTGAGTTCAACCCCCAGTACTTAAAAAAAAGATAATATTCATCCTAAGCACAATGTTCAACACTTTTTTAAAAGGCTCAATTAATGGTGATTATTTTATAAGAAATTACATCAAATTTGCTTCCTTGAAACTTGCCTTCTAACATCTTTGGGGATAAAATTTTGCAGACATTATTTCTTCTGAAAGACAGGACTTTTTGAAACATTAAATGCAAGTAAAAGGTCTTATTTAGATTAGCATGGAAGGAAAGAAGGGGAAAGAGGTAAATGAAGGAAATGGATAGGAAGAGAAGGGCGGAGAGGGAAAGGAAGGGAGAGGTGGACCGAGAAATAAAACGAGAGAAAGAAAGAAATATCAAGGAAATATAAATAGATAATTCTATTCGGAAACCACAAGAATATTTTGTGTGGGGAGTGGGGTACTAGGGATTGAACCCAGAGATATTCCACCTCTGAGATATACTCCCAGCCCCATTTTTTCTTTTATTTTGAAACAGGGACTCACTAAGTTGCTGAGGGCCTCACTAAGTTTCTAAGGCTGGTTGCAAATCTGGCAATCCTCCTACCTCAGTCTCCCAAGTACTGTGATTACAGGTATGTGCCACCATTCCAGACACACACAAACATTTCCTTAAACTTACGTAACTCAAAAGATTCAGCTATTCCAGTTATAGTTCTAAGCCAGGAAAAAAAAATAGTTAATTTCTGATAAAATGGTTTGCTTCTTTAGAAATTGTCAAAGATTTAAATAGTCTATGTTCAGAAAAGGCAACATTTTCAGTCAGGTGTGGTGGTGCATGCTTGTAATCCCAGCATTTGGGAGGCTAAGACCAGAGGATCCGGGTTTGTGGCCAGCCTCGGCTACTTAGTGAGACTCTGTTTCTAAATAAAAAATAAAAAATAGGGCTGGGGGTATAGCTCGGAGGTAGAATGCCCCTGAGTTCAATCCCCAGTACCGCAAAAAAAAAAAAAAAAGAAGAAGAAAAGGCAACATTTTCAAGGTAATGAACTAAGGTCACCCCAGATGAAGACTTTAATTAATACAATAAAATCTTGGAGCTTAGGTTGTTCCTCGACATGCATATTATTAATTTATCCATGTATTTATTTAATTTATTTCCATGCACCAGAATCAGTGTAGCACTTCAGAGTTAGACAAAACCTTAATTTGAACCCTAGCTCTGAATCAGTGTAGCACTTCAGAGTTAGGCAAAAACCTTAATTTAAATCCTAGTTCCAACCTTTAATAATTGCCTGGCACCTTGGGCAAGTTGCTAACAACTGTACACTCAGTTTCTTCACGTGTAAACAAGAGATTATGATGTTACCTTCTGCATCCACATGTCAGGATGATTAAAGGTCACACATATAAAGCACTCAGTCTAAGATGTGGCAGGTCATAAGCACTCAGTTAATATTAGCTAGGCTTATATGTCATGAATATTATTTCCATAATATTTCCTGTTCACTTCCTTAATGAAATACATATTAGTCCTAGGCACCAATACAAACTCCATATGAGGAGGAGTGGAGGGGGCCCCAGGTTTTTGCTTTGCTCAGAGCTCATCCAGAGCCCATCCAGCTTAACCAAAACTACCATGTCTTTCTCCCTTGTTTTAATTGGTTTCTTATTTCACACCCTATGACTGGAAGGTTTTCTTCTCTCTCTTTGCCAAAATGCTTTGGGGCCACTCCCCTCCCTTCACATAAAAGTCCTCCACTTTTCCCAGAAATCTGCCTCCAACTAACTGGAAGTGATGAAAGACTCTCTCCCTTCATCCAAGCACTGATTTTTGACTTGTAATTCCATTTCAACAAAACCACTGGCACTAATGCTCATACACAATGTAAATAATTCATTAGAAATATATATTTGTTTGATGTCTATATACTTGCTGTGTGTCTGCAGAGTCTATTATATCAATCAAGGGAATAACAGGACTCTTAGTCACCAAAAGTGAAAAGAAAATTCCTTTCTTTAAATAGGTAAAAACTTAAGGGGCATGAGGAGCAACCTTGGAAATACAGAATGCTAACACAGCAGGGGACTTTAAAATGCATATTTTTAAAACACCCTTTGTTTATAAGTGTGGAAAATCAGTCCCTGAGCATTAAAACACAGCCATAGCCAGCCTTGCAGCTTTCTAGAATTTAGAGGCTAGATTCTTGGAAGGGGAAAAAATAGGAATTGCAAAGTCGGGTACATAGCGGCTAAATCCCAGGATGTCATATACCAATTAGCAGCAGCAGCCACAGCAGCACATCATAACAACAATCAATAATGTTACAATTTGTTAACAATAATCTTGGCATTGAACAAAATGCTTCACATTTTGTTACGGATAACCAGGATTAAGACTGCATAGAACTGAGTAACTTGGACTTCAAAACAATGCCAATATTGGATGATTGTGTGATGTCCTATCTGACTACAGGGTTAGACCACACTGCTATGACAGAAGGTGGTGTTTCTTCAAAAAGGAATAGATATTGCCACTAGAGATCATGTTAAGAACGGTTTCACCCTGGGCAGGAAATACTTATCCTGCAGCAGTAGGTCTGAGGCCAAGGCAAAGGAAAATCTTCCTGCACTACTCTGATGTTAAGAGCCCATTTGGTCTCTATTTCAAGGACTGGAAATATCTAGGTCTCTCCCCGGTTTGTGGGGAGCTGCATTGTGCTACATGGGAGCAGACGAGGAATAAGGGCCATTTGTGGACCTTTAGTAAAAAGCCTGTGCCATGTGTCACCTGTCCTCTGTGTTGCATCTCAGTCCCATTGCCCAGAGCCCTCCTGACACCCAGTCGTGCTGGAGGAAGATCAGCAAGCAACTCTATCTTTGCTTGGGCGTCTTTCTACAAGGCCAGAGTAGAGGGAGCAGGGTACACATGTCCTAGTAGAAAGGCATCTCAGGAAAGACTCTCAGCTTTACAATACCTGCTAAGTATAAATGCCTTGTGCCAGGCAAGGCTAGGGAAATGAATCAAAAGGAAAAGGGTTCCACTGTTGAGAGAAAATACCCATCAAGCAAATGGAGACACAGGTGAAATAGAACATGTGGCAAAACAGGGAATCCAGAAATCTATCTGGGCTATGGGAATTCTTGTACCTAGAGGGGCAGCGAAGTGCTGGATTTTCTACCTGGTATGCAGTGGCAGTCTGGGACTTTAAAAAAAAAAAAATTGAACACGAAAGGATGGAGCAATTATATAAATTTGAAAGATTTATAAACATGACATTTGACATCCGAATACATGTGTGATATCTCAATTGATCCTTGAAACAATTCTTTGGTCTAAAAATCATTTGCCTCTGTTTTAGATGAAAAAATTGAGATTTAGAGAAGAACTTTCCCAAAGTTCGCTGAGTCTTCCTCCCTCTGGAGCTTGTGGTTTGGGGGCTATCTCTTACAGAAGAAGTTCCCAAATGTTTCTCATCATTCCCCAAAGCCAGGATAGCTTCAAACGGTCAGAGCTAGTAACAACCACCTTACTGCTTTAACCAACAAGACCAAGAATAAAAACAACCTGGGAACAAGATTTGAGTATATTTTGATCCTTGACAAGGACATGGTGGTGCATTGTCTGCTTTCTTCAACAAGTTAGGGATGCAGGTAGACCCGGGTATTCTGGGCCCAGATCTCAAACCCATGTCAGCTGTGGTTGCACCCAGAGTGCCCAAAGCTGGGGGACACAGCGTAGGCTTGGCAGTATTTATACGCTATTGCCATCTCCAAGCCCCGCTGTGGAAAGCCTCAAGGCAGCAACCTTCAAAGTTCTTGGAAGGCCAGAGGAGTAAGTTCTATGTGCATACCATACTTCACTTGGCAGAGTACTTATTACCACAAAGTGCTATAGGTATAGCCTACGTGAAATGCCTGTAAGTGTGGAGGAGGGAATGTCCCTTCATTTAAAATTAACAGTGCACTCTGGGGATATCCTTCCCATTGTCTATCTAGTCTCGGCAAAAATGGACAATGGTAGAAGCATAGTCATCTCTGCAACGTCCCATCTGGAAGAGGGAGAAGCAACGTAACCTGGAATCCAGAGGCTAAGAAAATTTGACAATCAAGGCCTAAGCTAGACATTGTGAAGAGTGGGGAGGATTTACCCATAGATCATGAGGAAGAGAAAGGAAAAGAAGAAGGAAAAAAGGAAAAAAGAAAACTCTAGGCCAAAATTACTTTACTAGTAAATTTAAGTAAATATTTAAAGAAGAACTCAAATCAATGCTGCATTGCTTACCAACCCATTCAATAAGGCCAGTGTTATTCTAATACCAAAAATAAACAAAGAAATTTCAAAGAAAGGAATCTACAAAGCAATATCCACATTGAAAATTGGTAAAGGAATTCTTTTTTTTTTTTTTTTTTTTTTTTTTTTTTTGTGGTACTGACGATTGAACCCAAGGGCATTCTACCTCCAAGCTACACTCCCAGCCCCATTTTTTTTATTCTTTATTTTGAAACAGGATCTCACTAAGTTGCAGAGGGCCTCACTGAGTAGCTGAGGCTGGTGGTGAACCTGCAATCTTCCTGTCTCAACCTCCCAAGTACCGGGATTACAAGCATGCACCACCACACCCAGCTGTTACAAGAATTCTTAGCCAGGTTTTGCAAAAAAATTTTATGGTTCAATGGAGCTATTGGTCCAAAGAGGCCAGATAAAAAGAGGAAAATCATCAAGAAGGAGACGGCAAAATAGATATACAGAAAACTCAGCCCCCAAAAGAAGGCTGGGAGCAAATGATGTATGACATTGCCCTGCAGAATTTCCAAAGCATTTGACCCTAGTGGATTGTGTTTTTCTAAAGGGTCTCTGCAGCTTGCTTCATAAATATTCTTAGGTTAGGCTACCAAGAAGTAGAAGCTGAGACCAGGGTTCTGGTGCACATGATTTACTAAGGAGCTGCTCTCCAGGGAAAACAGGGAGCGAGGAACAAAGGATAAGGAAGAGACAGAAACATAGCGCTTCACTCAGCTTTCTCAGAGCTGTGACCCAAAGCACCTGACGACCACAACCTAGAGGAACAAAGATTTATTTGCTCACAGTTCTCGAGGTTTCAGTCCACGCTGGGCCGGGTCACATCTGCAGAGCTCAGGGCATGGCGGCAGGAAGCAGAGAGAGTAAGCAAAGGGAGGGGGGAAGGAACACAATCATCCCCAAGGCCACGCCCTCAGGGACCTACCTCCTCCAGCCATATCCCGCCTGCCTATGTTACCACCTAATAAATCCATTAACACATCAATGGATTTACAACACTGATGAGATTATAAGCTTAATGATTCAATTATATCACCTCTGGACATCAATACAGGAGCTCTTCTAGGGGACAGTCTATATCCAAGCCATAGTATATAGCAAGAATGTGGTTCTGAATAAAGACGGCTCCTGCCCTGACCCACAGGATGCAATGGGGTATAAATCGCACCACAAAATTCTCCCAGCTTGAGGGCAGGGGTTGGCTCCACATCATACTCTGTGCCTGTCAGTCACTGGATACCCCGGAAGAGTAGAAGGTACCACTCCAGTATTCCTGGGTGAGAGCTTCTAGTAAGCCAAGGGTAACTCTCTGCAGGAGTGGGCAGGTGTACACTCCTCTCTGAAGCATTCGATACCTGTGGGGGAATGACTATAGCAGCTGAAAGGGGGCTTTGAGTGTGGTCCCAAGAGCACCTGCCACAGATATCTTTTGGCAGCCACCCTGTCCTGGAAAGTTGGGGTCTAAAGTAAGCATGAGTGCAGGAGTTGGGGGAGGGGGATATGTTCAGAAACTATTTATATGATAGAACTAGGAGAACGTGTAGCTATTTGAATATTAGAGGCAAAGGTGGCAGAGTTAAACCAATAGACATGAGTATAGGATCATACTCAGGCCCTGCAGAACTGAAGGAAAGATGGGGCCATTATCAGAGATAAGAGAAAACAAGGTAAATGCAGGACTTGTGGGGAGATAAATACAACCTGGGTATGAAGATGAAGACTGATGGCTTGCTTGTGAATGGCCCGGAGTTCCACAGGCGTTTGCATGAGGAGGGTTGGGATTGGTGAGGGAAGGAGAAGCCAAGAGGTCAAGCTCTGCCTCTCCCTTCCGATACCAGAACACATCTGCTGTCTTGGTCTAATTCCCCAAAAGCAGACTGAGGAAATGATTAAGACGCTGGTAGTATATTGAAAGATGATCCCAGGAAACAGATAAGGATAGTGAAAATCGAAAGAGAGAAAGAACCACAAAGGGTGTATTCAAGAGTGGATCCTCCCTCCAACCACAGGAGACTCTCAGACAATCTACACAACACTCATCTCAAATGTTGCCTGCCAACAAAAAATTGGGGTACTTTCCCATCATGTCTACAAACTCATTGGTTTAGGGTGGCCTCTGGAGTGTCCAAAACCCCTCAGTTCCACATTGACCCAAAGTCTGTAGGGGCTACACAAGAGACCTCGTGGGTAGAAAAGCGTGCACCCCTCAGCTGGGGAGCCCACCTCATCCGGAGACACAGAGTGGTATCGCCCGCCCCTGCTCTGTTTGCGCCACTGTTTCATAGATTGAATTTCCATGTAGGATTTTCATTTTTAAGAACAGATCTCTTGTCTAGAAGAACAGGACAGTCAGTATCCTATAATCAAAAGTCCACAGCTGAAGGCACTTAGAAAGAGTGGCTGCTAGCTCCTCTGGTCTCACCTCCAATCCTCCATTTAAAATTAACAGTGGACTCTGGGGATAGCCCTCCCATTATCTAGTCTTGGCGAAAAGCGACAATGGTAGAAGCATGGCCGCCTCTGCCACATCGATTTCCCGCGTGAGCCTCTCTGTGCCTCCAGGGAGAGACCACTGCTCTCCGTGCTTATTAGCAGCTGTGTCTCTTAACCTCCCTGTCAGCGTGACAGCGTGAGTCCTGCAGAGGCTCTCGCTCCAATTGCTTCGTCGGCACACAGCCTGGATGGATTGGAGCTCAGGGCTCCACAGGCTGGGAATTGCACTTTCCACCAGCACAAGGGATAAGCAGAGAGTGACATCAATAAACCCGAGCAAGCTTCAGTCTGGTAGGGAAGGGGCAGAGACAGGGACCCATCCATGAATTAGCTGGACGGCTGTGGCCATCAATCAAGTGTGACCGGGGGTGCTCAACATGTACATCAAGCCTGAACCCTGCCACGGAAACCCTGTCCCCAGAGGAGGCCTGACAGAGCTAACCCTGCAAGTGGCAGCAGCTATCATTCCATCAAAGTGGAATAATACCATGAACTAGAGAGGAAGACCTGTACAACCAGCATGGTGTTTAAAATGCACACTACATATAGGAAATAATTCTCTGCTTTTATGCATTTCTAGGAAATGTTTGACAAAGTCTCCTACCTTCCAAGTGAAAGCAGATGTGGAAATGACAATAAGACATATTAGATAGTTATCTTCTTCTTTATAGAGATGTATAGCTATCTTACTGTGTCTAAGACAGAGGTGGGTACCTTCAGTAGTTTAACTTTTCTTTTAGGCTTGCTTGATGCCCAAGGGGAAGCTGTGATAATCTGCCACTTACTTGTATTTTGGGAGAAAAAAATTGCAAGAACAATTTAGTGCAATCCTTACTGTGTTTTTTGTATAACAAGCAACAACCCTGATAATCTGCGAATCACTATTACTCTCACTTTCCCCACAGTTTACAATGCTTAGATCTCGAAACACACACAAACACATACTCTTTGGCCTGTGTTTCAGCCCTTCTACTGTGACTACGCATTAAAGATGGTGTGGCACAGCACTTCAGAGCAGGGCTCTGGAGCCACGCTGCCTGGGTTTGATTACTCCTCTACTATTTACTAACCACACAACAGTGGGCAACCTAACCTCTCTCAGCCTGTTTTATCATCTGTTGGATGCGGATAGCATTACCTACCTCAGAGGATTGCTGCAAGATTACTTAGAACCATGCTTGGCACATGTGTGAATTTTTCTTCCTTCTACTGAGGCTGCACTCCTTCTCAGCTCTTTACTCTCTGCTCCCATGGCCACAGGTGTAGTTCTAAAAGTGCCCGTGAACTTTGTTAAGACAGCAGAAGCTGTTCTATGAGAGGATGATGCAGAGCAGTTGGAGCATGAGAGCAAGGAAGAGTTAAGATTCGTGGGAGGCCAGTAGGAAGGTTAGGATAAGCTTCAACGTGCATCAAAACACAGGTGGCCCAAAACCCCAGCCACACAGTGGAGCAAATGAGCCCTTACTTCTACAGGGAAGAATATGGTGTCAACAATAAAGGTCATGCACATGACCTGGACCAGAGGAATAGACGGGGACCCAGGTCAGCTAAGATCTGACCAATATGAGGTCGGGCAGCAGCCTCAGGATCAAAGCTCTGCACTTTCTCATTCTCTCCTGGCCAGATGGAGTCGCTGCATTAACTCAACTGCTCCCATGCCCTGCCCTCCAGGAAAGCTTGGTAGAACTCTGGATTTCTACAAACTGGGAAGACAGACCAGTGGTTCTAGTGTCTGCACACAATTCTCCTTTCCCAACTCCACATTCCCAGGAGAAGGCCTGCCATTTGGCATTGAACACAGCCAGTTGTGAGAGGGAAATTATCACAGCCCAGCATTGGCTAAGAAAAACTCTTTAAGAAAAGGACATTTGGAAGGTTCACAAAATGTTGGAGAAAACAGTCCCCATTGTTAGGGTACCTGCAGGGATGGTACCGTTTTTGATTCATGAGTTGTTAAGGATAGAACTTACAAAAGGACGGGCGCTTGGTTGATGGGGAGCCGGTGGGGGCGTCACCTGGCCTCCACTATCCCCTGAGGTCACTCCAGCATCCCTCCATCTCTGAGGAGCAGGCTTTGGAGAACACGACTGAAGTGCATGCGGGACAGCCAGGGAGAAGCAGGGAGCCGGGCTCTCGGGATCCCTCTTGGATACTCTCCCAGTCTCTCTTCATAGACGCTTTCCTCTCATTCCACCTCAGTGGGGATGGACAAGAAAAGTCCCAAGAGGAAGTGCTAGATGCTGAGCCAAAGGAAAAGGACCTGCCACCTACTATGGAATGAAGAACAGAATAGAAAGGGGACAGTGTAGTAAAGAAGTGAAAATAGCATTCTCGGCCGAGAACTTGCAAGATATATGGATCAAGGCAGCCACAAGACCTAGAGTTTCTCAGGAAGAGCAGGAGCTACGGCCCTACCAAGAGGAAACGGAAGCTGTCTGCGCATGCGCGACAGAGCACTTCTGCAGCTCGGTACTTAAAATACGACTAGCTGCCCTTTGCAGAGCTCCCTGGTTACACAGGCTTGTGCCTCCGTGTGCCCTTTGCCAACCGGCTACTCCCAACTATTAAGGCTCCCAGATTCCTGACAAAGACTGCCCATTCCACATTGCTTTGGAGTCTCGCTGTTTTAGCCATCCAAATACAGAGCTGTTGGAGGCTCCTGCTGTTAGCAAGAGCAGAAGCATGGGGACAAGGAGAATCTGCATATGTAAAGCCCGAGGAATCCAGAAGAGCCCCTCCATCATTTCACAGACAGTCTCCCCTAATGGGAGAGACAATGGTCATTTTCAGGAATGATTTTGACAAACTCTGACACCAAGTTGTATTCCAAACCACTTAAAGCAGAATCTTCGAGGGCAGCATCTAGGAACCAGTGTCAGGGCACCAGCAAGCTGCAGGTCAGCGCTTTAGAAGTTGCTAGGTCGCATTTACATATCTATGTGTGCACCTATACCCATGCATATATCTATATATTACATATATATACAAAGACATAAAACATGCATGTGTATATTTATGTGTGTATACATGCATATATTTTATACATGTGTATATTTCTTTATATGTGTGTGTGATGTACATGTATATGTATATATATGGATGTATGTGTATGTGTATATGTATATGTATATGTATGTCCCAAATTTGGAAAAAACAAGACCACATGTCCTTTTCAGAGTCCCACTGTACCATCATTCCCAAGCTCACTCAAATATTTAGTTACCTAGGAAATGTACCTCTGTTTGACATTTTCTTTGCTATTGACTAGAACTCAGATACTGTTCCAACTTAACGTATATGTTTTTATCTGGTACACATGCAAAGGATTTCTGTCTAGCAATAAAGATAACCCCTTAAGTGATGGTTATAGTGCCCTAATGGATATTATGTAGTTTTGAATCTTATCTCGAAGTCTGTTTCCAAGTTACCAATGTTCGCCTAACATTCTTTTTTACATTTTCTATAAATACTTAGTTCTTCTATTTTTCTTTGAATTATCTTTGCCATATTTTCGGTTCCCTCATTAATGAACTGAATACATTTTGACATGAATTCATTATATCTTCTACTAAAATCTTTTTTTTCTAGCTTAATTTGAAAATTATACTTTGAAAGTAGGCAGCCACTTGCATAGTCTCCACTGACCCCCTTAACTTATCTCCATGGCCTGCTGTTATGATTTGAATATAGAATACCCCCCCCAAAAGCTCATGTATTGGCAATGCAAATGTGCTCAGAGGTGAAATAATTGAATCAGGACTCTAATCTTACAGTGGATAAATTCACTGATGTATTCATAATTCAAATGGACTTACTGGGTGGTAACTCTAGGCATGGATAGAGGAGGTGGGTTTCTGAGGTGTGACCTTGGGGCCTATATCTATCTCTGGTCCCTTTCTCTGACTCTTTCTGCTTCCCTACTGTCCAAGTTTTTCTATATTGCTCCCTGTTTTGATGCCCCTTGGGATGTCTTTGTCTTGGAGCTGGCCAGCTATGTATAGACTGAACCTCTGAAACCATATGCCAAATAAACATTTCCTCCTCTAAGTTGCTCTTGTCAGGTTTTGGTCACAGCAAGGAAAAGCTGACTAAAACACCTGCCTTCTGTAAATATCTTCTCCAAACATCTCCTCTGATGCTGAAAATTCCCATAGTGGTAACCTGTGACTGAATTAAATCTGCAGTATCAAAATGTCTAGGCAAATGGTGAACCAGACCACCCAGCCAGTTACTCATCAAAACAGAACCATGGAGAGGCATGTTTTGTAGAAGTAACAGGAGTCAAGAGCAGCTATACAATGTAAGAGGGAGGGAGGATAATCGAGGAAGACAGCCAGAAAATATGATGGCTACAGCACCTGAGGATGGAGGAGAAAAGCAAAGTGCCTCAGTTGAAGAGGTGGTAACGGGCACATGGAAAATGAACTATCTACTTTGCAAACAGAGTTATCCTGGCCCTGTTTATAAAGATGAATGAATGAATGAATGAATGAATGAATGAATGAAGTAAAACATATCTAAGTGATAAAAGACTAAATCAAATAGGCTATATTGATCTGTTCTTCCTAACATATCTAACCTATCAGAGCTGCATGCCAGGCAGCTTCCAGAAGAATATCTGCTGCCCATTGTGTGTGCCACTGACATGTAGAGTCCAACAATGGAACCAAAGATCATTGACCCAGGCTTTTTTCATTGACTGGGACTTTTTTTTTTTTTTTTTTTTTTTTTTTTGCGGTACCGGGGATTGAACTCAGGGGTACTCTATCTCTGAGCTATACCCTCAGCCCTATTTTTTATTCTTTATTTTGAAAC
This sequence comes from Graphiurus murinus, assembly GCA_004027655.1. Taxonomy (NCBI): domain Eukaryota; kingdom Metazoa; phylum Chordata; class Mammalia; order Rodentia; family Gliridae; genus Graphiurus; species Graphiurus murinus. The sequence goes on from PVLC010015988.1 coordinate 35,844, forward strand.
AGGGTCTCACTAAGTTGCAAAGTGCCTCACTAGGTAGCTGAGGTTGGCTGCAAACCAGGATCCTCTGGTCTCAGCCTCCCAAATGCTGGGATTACAAGCATGCTCCACCACACCCAGCTTGACTGGGTCTTTGACGAAGTCACCCACAGGTTGATTCAAAGGAACAATTGCCAATTTGGTGTTTCACGTGCCCCTCTGTGTCGCGCGCTTGTATCCGTCCAGCGGAGAAAAACACACAACATCCAGGTTCCTTCTGCGAGAAGCTTTACTCAGGATTGCTTATCTTCATGCGGGTAATGGCGGCGGCCCAGACCCAGAACAGAGGCTTATATGTCTGCTTCTGGCCAATCAGGACTTGACTCGTATCTGAGCTCCAATTGGTCAGGAAAGCTAGCCTGCACATAAGCTGACATTGCTGTTTTACCATAACGCCTTAT